>CM060622.1:23322500-23608404 GCA_030578275.1 Meda fulgida
AAGGGAGGATGTGATTAATCGCCTCCGACTGCTTCTAGACTGCTGGGAAAAGTCACCGAATTGTTGCCGAAGAGGCCACTTTCTGGGATTGGGGCATCAAGAAAACGGACCTGTCCACCTCCCTCATCTTAGCAAGGTTAAGCCAGAGATGGCGCTACTGGACCACTCAGAGAGCGAAGTCAGTCGCCGAGTGCAGTTCCTGTATCAATTCCGGCAAAGGAACTACCCGCATGCTTTGGCCTAATAAAGCTCAGGATGGCCATGGCATTCAGGGCACAGTTGGCTTGTCCAGCAGCACTGTAAGCCTTTGTCATTAGAGCCGAAGTTAACTTACAGGCCCTGGATGGGAGTTTGGGACGATTCTGCCAGGTGGCGGCATTTTGCAGGCATAAATGCACCACAACTGCATGCTCCATCTGTGGAATGTCTGTATACCTTCTGGCCTTCCCACCATCAAGAGTAGTGAGGGTGGAGAAACTTGTAAAGCAAGATCGGCAGTGAAAGGTGCCCTCCACAACCTGATCAGCTCTTCATGCACTTCTGAGAAGAAAGGGACTGGGGCCGGGCACTTTGACTTTAGGACTTTAGAGTCACATTGCGAGCCCAGATACCAATCATCCAACCACAAAATGCTCGAGCCAGATATTCGTGGCGACTTGGGCAAGCATAACTGCCAAATCTGCATCGGACTCAAACTGACCTATCGCACCTGAGGGTGGGAGTCCAGCTGCTTCCTCAGCGTCGGAAGGCATAAACCCATCCTCTGATGCTGCTATCGATGGTTTCTTCCTCATCCAGAGCCCCGAATGAGAAGGCAGATGCACCGCCAAAGTCATCTGGGAACTCCACCGAGTGCAACGTCCAAGACGAGTAACGGGAAGTCCTTGGGGATTGACCTGGTGGAAACACTCCCATTTCCCTCATATTACTCTCAGCCCTAGCGGCAGCAGCCTTGTGGACCGGGATAAGCAACTGAGCTGACTTACCAGAAAAGAGAGTCGTGATCGCAACTTTGCCATGATCATGTTCTCACAATGAGGACATGTGCCATCTACAAATGCTGTCTCAGCGTGGGTGAGACCCAAACACTTGACTGAAGCTGAAAGACATTGACCACATCCAGAAACACACAGGCGGAAAGGCATCTTTAAAAAGACGTTCTCCGTTCTCTGTCCCGGGGAGTGGCATGCAAATTCCACTCACCAATTCTCACTGGAATATCAGAGGTGTTTGGGGCTCCCAACTATGACCCCAAGTGTCAGTCATCGATAGCACACTCGGAACAGTTTTTTAACATTAATAATAATAATAATACTAAATGTTTCTTAAGCAGCAAATCAGCATATTAGAATGATATCTGAAGGAACATGTGACACTGAAGACCAGAGTGAAGTTATTTTTAAATTGCAATATTTCACAATAATACTGTTTTTACTGTATTTTTATCAAATAAATGCAGCCTTAGCAAGCATGAGACATAATAAATAATAATTCAAAAAACATAAAATGATATACCGCCCCATAATTTTGAACGGTAGTTCATATATATATTTATAGATTTTATAGATTAAAGAACAAGATTAAAACAACAAAGCAATAGAGACACTAAATGTCTCTGTAAAAATATATAATGGCAAGTCACAGCAGGCTGCATACCAACTAATAATATGATAAGAAACAACAACAAAAAAAAATCTCTGTCTGTTTTTTTTTTTTCCAGTAAAGGCATTAAGAGACCAACCACTGGTTCTCCAATGATGTGCAGTAGTGTAAAATTGCTCTGCTGTGTAAGAGTGGAGAGCTGTTTTGCAGAGGAGCGTGGAGCTCTGTTACCTTCTCACCTGCTTTTAAAAATAGAGACAAAGAGGTCACAAAGCTGAATTAATGATATGATTATAGTGTCCACTTAATACTGGTTACCATGGAGCCAAAGCTCATAGATCATGATCCAAGTCTGAGCATCTGAGACTGACATTATGATGGAGGCCTTTATTTTTACTCACAGACTGAAGCATTGTAATTATGGATAGGAGTATTACGAACCATTCGTGGGCTGGTTTATTTTTCTGCATGTAGTTAAAAGCATGTAGTTATTCACATTACTGAGTTGAAAACAATTTCTGTTATTCAAAGTAGCCTAGATATTGATGTACTAAATCAGTTTTTTTTAGAGAAAAAAAAATCTCTCTCTCTCTCTCTCTCTCTCTCTCTCTCTCTCTCTCTCTCTCTATATATATATATATATATATATATATATATATATATATATATATAGAGTGGAGCTTATATCAGCACTACAGGGAATAAATACCTCACATTAACCCCTGAAATCAAAAGCTTTTCTATTTTCTTTCTTTTCAGTCATGAAAAACGACCTAATCAAAATGTAAAGCACAACTCGCTTTTACAACTAAGTGCTTTTCCCCTTTCTCTCTGAAAAGCCTGGCCTCTGCCCAAGAGAAAGCTAGACTTTTATGTCCAACATTAATTTGCTCAGATCAAGCCATTTTGCAGACACTTTGCATGACATTTGGCTGCGGAACACAGTACTAAAATACAGCTGAACACTGACCACAATGAGCCTAGGAAAACCAGCAGGCTTCATTTCATTTAGTCATTACACACGCAGTGTGAGCCTATTTTGTATTATTGCTATTGTATTCACGATTTTGAATTGTTGGAAGCGTGTGCGCACACAGAGATCATGCACCGTGTCTTGTATCTAACGTGTAATTAATGTACTCATTTTGTCACCTTCCTGTACGCACATACACACAAATACAGACACAAACCATCTCCTATAGTAGATCCGAGAAAGTATTTCTTTAATTTAGCATTTTATTATTATTTTAGCCCCGGTGATTGTGCGCTCATACAGTTGACCTTTGACATGTGTGCCCTTCCTCCTCCACCTGTTATAGACTGGTAGAAACTGAGCCCTGTTTGAATCTATGATGGTTAGATGAATGATTAACTATTATCAGGTGTGAGATGCATCACTTCCTGCTTATTGTCACAGATTGAGAGGAAACAGACAGGTCTTGTGCAAGTGAAGTATTTATTAATCTTGAGAATCAACCAGTAGGTATTCATAAAATGATAGCAGTCTGAATAGTTCGTCTTTATCAAGTGGACAAGGTCTCTCATCTGTTGCAGATGGGTTGGTGGTGGACTTGGAAGAAGGACGCTGATCAGATGGAGAAGGCAAGCGGATCAGAAGGCAGGCAGGAATCTTCACAGAACAGGTGAATAACAGGTAGGTGAGAATCTTCAGTTTAGAAGCAGGAGTCAGGACGTCAAGGGTTATTCAACAAGACCAGACAGTGTACTGAGGGAACTGGTGCAGTTTATAAAGGTGAAGGTGAGTGAATACTGAGTGGCATCAGGTGAGGAAGACAGGTGACGATGATTAGTATTACGGGGATGACGAACGAGTGGGCGGAGTTAAAAGGTCTGGTGCTGATGCTTGTGTATCCGTGACACTTATAAAGAGGACAGTTTCTCCATATCAGATCCCATTTCAGAATAATTTGGACTCAGTGAAATGCTTTTCAAGGTAAAAATAGAACTCATATCACTGGCAATACCAGCCAAAATAGCTACTATGAATGAGACGTTTCATTTTGAGAATTTTCAAATTTGATTTTAATTAAATACAGTGCTGAAATCCCATCATGCTTTTATCACATTTGCATGTTAAATCAAACTCCTTTCTGATATACGTATTCTGTGCCAGTGTATTTTAAACATGCCCTTGGTAACTCTCAAGATGGACGTAAGGAGAATATGTGGAAGAGCTGATTTACACTGGCAGAAAACATACAGTAGCCAGCTCACAAGTGACACTTCTTCTAACATCTGTCTTTAGCCACAGGAATGCTAATCGTTGGGCTGTAAAGGGGAGCCTCTGGGTGCACTTTGAGTCTCTCATTGTAAACCAAGTCAGCCAGGAGTCAACATGATGACATCTGATAGTGTGTGTGTGTGTGCGCATGCACTGATATGGGTATTTGAATTTGTCTTCTGATGAGATTTCTATTCAAAAGCAATGTGTCACATTGGTTCAGCTGTAATGTAATTATTGGTTCTACTGAGTGGGATCTTGTTTTCTCTCTCATCTCTGAGTCAAAGAATATAATAGTCTGCCTATCTATCTATATATCTATCTATTAAAAAAAATATGACACACACACACACACACACACACACACACAGTCTACAACGGGGCTAAAGGCACACCTTAAGAAAAATGATTTCTCTACAATAGTGTATGATTGCAAAGAAAATATATATATGTTTGTATTGAACATTGGTGGGGCAACAGATTCTGTATGAAAATAATTCCTAAAAGTTTATTTTGTTTAAAGAATGTTTTTGTTCGAATGTATGAGGTGGCAAGGTGGGCCATTTAGCCCACACATGGGGTAATACCAGCATGGGGCAAAAGACACAAAGTATTGATACACATACTTCAGCAAAAATAATGTTTTCAATAATGTCTAAGTTAATAGGCTACTTGTTCACTTTAGCAAAGTATGTAATATTTTATGTTTATTTGGATAAATATAATACATTTTTGGTCAATTAATATACTATAATTACAATATGTTACAATTTTAAAAATACCGAAACATAATTAGGTTACACTTTATTTCAATAGTCCACTTTAGACATTCTACTAACTATAAGTAACGTCTCGGTTACGTATGTAACCCTCGTTCCCTGAGTAGGGAACGTGCAGTTATGTCGAATGACGACGAAATGGGGTTTCACTTAGAAGCCTATCACCTTCCAGTATTACAAAACAAGCCAATGGCAAGGAAATGCCATGGTTCTGCGGAATTTGCATAGCGTAAGTCCGCCCACCCTCGTGGGTATATTTTCATTTCATTTTCTCTTTATTTGAAAGGGGACAGTGTACATTAATCAACATTGAAACAATGTAAATGTACCCGAGTTAGCTCAGAAGAGCTAATTTTCATCGGTAGTCCCCCAGCCGGGTGTAAAAAAGTCTAACAGGTTGTTTATTGATCAGGAAGTACGCTGGCAACATGCAGATATGTTTCCTGCTGAGGAGCCGAGACTGAACTCAGGTGTTTCCAGTGGTACAGTGGAAGTGGCAGGAAGAGGTAACATCTCCGTTCCCTACTCAGGGAACGAGGGTTACATATGTAACCGAGACCTTCCCTTTCGTAGTCAATTCGAGTTACGTCGAATGACGACGAAATGGGGTTACCAGTCTAATTATGCCAACTTCTCGGCTGTCTTCCAGTGCCCTGTGTAAGTGTGAGCCCCCTGTCGTGAGACTAGCACGGACAAAGGACTCCAACTTAACACAGGAATACCAAGGTACACTGGGAAGCATATCTCAATGGAAATATGCAACATAATGCCCACCCGAAGGGAGGTCTTACAGAATACACATATGACCTGGACGGATGCATATGGAAGAACTCTGGAGTGTCCTTGTACAGGCTTGCCAAGGGAAAGACACATGCTCAAAGAGTCTTACTGTGGAAATACACATGTGGGGGTCACCAGAGGGGAACCATGCACATGGAGGCACCTAGCCAACGCGAAAGCTGCCGCAGGCATAGACTCTGGCGTTGATGTCAACAGCACTGGAGGAACTCAGGGCTTCTCGGGGAAACTCACTTGAGGAGAATATCGCACTGATCCAGTCTGTGGAGTGGAATGGCGAGCAAGCGGAGACACCTGAGCGGATCCTAGTTACCGGCTAGTTGAAGCGACAACACGGGAGGATACTGGCTCCACTCGGAGATTATAGATTCTCGCGAATGTATTGGGTGTCGCCCAGCCTGCAGCTCTGCCGATATCTGTTAGCGAGGCGCCATGCGCTAGCCAAAGCAATGGCGTCCACTAACCAGTGAGACAACCTTTGCTTTGAGAGAGCCTTTCCTATCAGCTTCCAATCATAACAAACAAAGAGCTGGTCTGAGGTCCTGAAACACTGCGGCATGACTGGCCCAGACTGGGGAGGCAGAGCGTCCCATAGACTGCGTCCTGACAGAGGAGACCAGGAAAGGACGTGCGTTCCACTGGGGTCTGCTCTGACAGGGGTCTGGAGACAGAGGGGAACGAGAGTGGCGAGGCTTGTGAACGGCACACACTGTCGTTCGCGCCCTCTGGGAGCTCAGAGATGGGAAAGTTAGTTCTGTCTTTGACCACATTAGGGTGGGCATAAAGGATTCTCCCCCGGCCCTCCACCAGGGGAAGGAGTGGCCCTGCTACCACCTTCTCGACAGAACTGCAGCCCATCTTTGAGCTGTCCGCATCAGGAGCGCCGCTTAGCCTGGCGTTTAGCGGGCTGCAGGGCCTGAACGGACTTTGGCGCCTGCCTGCGACGACCTCCATGGCACAGCCCAGGTGAAGGCTGCTGCTGGGGCCGAGCGGGAGGGGCGGGAGTCGCAGGCGGGCACCCTTTGGCGGGCGCCCGGACTGTGCCGACGGCTGGGTGGAGGCAGCAGCTGGCCGCCGGGGCAGTATGTGCTTGATAGCCTCAGTCTGTTTCTGGGCGGCAGAGAACTTTTGGGCAAAGTCTGCTGAGGACACAACTGCATAGCAACACAGCGCTCAACAGGGGGAACCCCAGTGTACCCTTTGGCCACGGCCTCATCGAGTGCAGAGAAGGCAGCCGAACGATCGCGGGAAGACAACAGAGACATCCAGGATCTCATGACCTCCTCATGCACCTCCGGGAAAAAAGGAACTGGGGGGGGTGCGCTGACGAGAGTCTTCGTCATCTGGAGCTCCGAATGAAACACGGGGCACATCATTGTTTGAAGACGGCCCCACAGTAACATTCGAGGAGCTCGCGGGTTGCTGAGCTGCAGAGGGGGGTGTGGCCCGAGGAAGCATCGTCGGGGCAGAATTCCATACCGTAACCCTCAGATCACCCTGGCCACCAGCCAAAGTGTCGCCTCTTGTGGAGGGGACAGATTGGGGGTGTGGCAGAGGGGACTCTCCCTCTATTGAGGTCACAGAGTCTCAATCTCAGCTCAGCGATGGTCATGTTCCCGCAATGAGAACATGACTCATCCATAAAGGCTGCCTTAGCCTGTTGTAAGCCCAAATACGCTATGCTGCGATCATGCCCATCAGATAATGGAACGGAACGACCGCACCCAGAAACACACGGGCGAGACATCTTTAAAAAGACGTGCCACGTGGAAGCTCTTTTTGTGAGAGGACGCTCAGCAGCCTGCGCTGAAACGGCCAGGGAGAAAAACACACACTGGATGCAGACCACTGCACAGATCAGCAGGCAGGAATGTGACACTCGCTGGAAATCGCCTTTGCACCAACACAGACAGGAGAGCTGCTCGTCTCGAAGAATACTCTGTGACACTCTGAGAGAATTCAGGCTGCAGGAGTAAAGAGGACCTCTTGGCTCCGAAGCAAAAACATATCTGCATGTTGCCAGCGTACTTCCTTATATACCCACGAGGGGTATTTATTAAATTTTATTTAATTTAATAAAATTAAAGTCCCCTTTTACCTGGGTGTACCTTTAGCCCCATTGTACTCTATCTACACTGACCCGCTCAGACCTGTCCCTACCGTAAGTATTATTCCAACCCGATCTCTCAGGAAAACGTAACTATTTTACGAGGTGGTGATTCCATATGAATTTGTCTGATGCGAATGTGAAAGTATAAGCATGAAGGTCCATCCCTAAACCACACACCTAAGCATACCCGTCACTGTGGGGCGTAAGCAGAACGTATGAAAACGTACAAATTCATATGAATAAGCCACCAATACGCCAAAACGTAAAATAGTTACAAATTGCCATGTGATTGTGTTGATTCATTCTTATTCCTTTCTCTCACTTTATCTCTCTGTCATTAGACTCTCCTAGAGTGTTTTGAAGTGAAGCTTCTTCTTAGGTGGGCTGAAAAATAGATGGAGCAGAGAATGTCAGCGTGAGATAAACACCAGCATAGTGAAGTGGCTCTCACACGGCTGACAAGACAGCAGAAAGAGAGAGGGAAAGAGATAGAAAGGTTGATCTTTTAGGCCAGATGTGGCTAATTTTTTTTTTTCTCCAGCACCCCTTGCTTGTTTGTAAACCCTTAGAATTTTGTTCCATAACTTCTAATCTCCCCCTCCTTCTTGTGTCACAGTTACCAAGTCTTTTTTTTACAGTTTCCAGAGTCTGATTTCCAGGGTGGGGTCTTTTGACAGGTGGCTGATGGGAGTTTTTGTGTTTAATGAGGAAGGAAGTCCGACAGTGAGAGGTTGTATCACTGTTACATCACATTTAATTAATAAAGCAGGCCTGTACAAATACACAAAAAAGGTGTGATTAATGGATTAATGTCATAGCTGGCACACAGCCGTAGCATTAATGGCCGCATGGGGTAAACACACAAACACACTCTGAGGCGCTTTATCTCTCTACATCACTTAATGCATTCAATTCTTCATTATGAATAGAAGAATGTAAAACACCCACAATAAAAAAAGAATGTCATTTGCAGAAGGGAAAAACGGCCAAGTGGAAAGTAAAAAGACAGCAGCTACATTTAAACAGCAGTGTAATGACAGCAAGTTATAAAAAGTTATGAAAACACATTTCGGATTATCCCATTCCAGCTCAGTCACAATCAGTGACTCATCCCAATCCCTGAATCATGACACTCATTCCAATGGATATAGATTGTGCTCTCTAGTAATATCAACCTCATGGGAGCAGAATACTGAGAGGAAACCCAGTCAGGAAGCCAGAATGAGTCAAGCTCCATCTGCTCTATAAAAACACACATATGCCTTGATTGGAACACTGATTTTATGAAACAATATATGCTTGCATTGAATTATGCATTTCTTTAAAGAATCCCTGCACTCGAAACATCTTCTCTTACACAAAAACAAGTGGTAAATAATCTAAAAAATAATATTTTGGTCAATTAAATCTCAGCAATGCCTGTGTCTTAAAATAATGATAGCCTTGTTCGATGGTCAGTTCTGTTGACCTTGAAGGTCTGCATTTCAGAGCTCACTTGCATCATTATTAGCACTAAAACCAAGCAGGGGCTATTAGTTATTCCGTTAGGAGCTGTGAGCCGGGCTGGCCGTGTTTGTCTGGTTTTCATTGGGGTAAACATTTGTTCCAGTTGTAGATGTTGTGCGGCAGGAACATGAATCAGGGACGAGAGGCGGAAAGAGCTCTGACAGCTGCAGCTCATTACCACCACCATTACTGCTATAGGGGGCTGCTGGGGGAAATTCCTCCTTCCAGGGAAAACGTTCCTGTTTACCATACAGCACCGTGGATCAGGTCCCGCACACAGAGATGCAAGGCAATCACATGCAGGCTTATTCCCACACACAAAATGAATGAAAATGTGCCATTTTGCACACACGCACACACACACACACAGTCTTATATCCACAGTCATGCTCAAATACACACACACACTCGCTTCCTCTCCCACGCACATCATGTGCACTCTCACACACTAACAATCAGTCTTTATTGTGAGCTGATACTAGTACCTCCGCCCCAACCACCCCATGTTCCTGCACACACATGCTCACATGTTCCTTCAATCACGACTGACTCATGCCTGCTTTACGTCATTCCATCCAATCAGACAGAGTTCCATGGGCCCATTAAAGTGAAAGTTGTTTTCTTTTACTTGGTCATTCTTTCACCACTACATCAAAGTCAAACATTCACTCATAATCAAGCTCTTCACCCACATCTGCTCTTTTATTGTATAATCACAGTCACCCATCATATATCTCCTGCACAAACACACACCGCAAATCTTTATCTCACTCAGGAGCTTCAATCACTGTCTGTTTCGCCAATGATAATCTGCAGAAAATGCTTTCAAGATCAAAAAACTGCATTCAGTCAATAATGGTGCTGACATCAAACTAGGAAACTATTGAGATAAACCATGTAATTTGAACTGATTTCTTTGGTATGTAGCCTAATTGCTGTGAATTAAAATAAGATAAAAAAAGACCATAATGGCCTACTTATGTATCATTTTATATGTTTATTCAAAAAAAAAATCCTACATAAAAAATTGAATACACCTCTGTGTTGAGCGTGTCTTAATTTCTGCATTAAAATTGATTTTTATATTTTAGGTGTAAAGTCTTGATTAAAAAAAAACAAACAAAAAAAACACATAATTTGTGCTTGTGGCTGTGACTCCCCAAAAATGTAATATTTGGAAACTAAAAAGACTTTTTACACTTAAAAATAAATGAACAACTTTCTTATATATATATATATAAATTTTAACTTTTCTTCAAAGTGGTATTAATTAAAAAAAACAAAAGAAAAAAAAACCCTATGTGTAACCAACATAATCATTTACTCGCCCTCATGTTGTTTAACCTGTATACAGAAAATAATAATGTTTGAAGAATGTTGGTGACCAATTAGTTTTGTTTGCCACTGATTTCCACTGTAAAAGAGACATTTCTCAAAATATCTTCTTTTATGTTCCACAGAAGAGAGAAAGTCATAAAGGTTTGGAATGACATGAGGGTAAAATGATGACAACATTTTTGGGTGAACTATTTCGAGTCAACTATATATTTAAACTTGATTTTATTTTTTAAATTATTATTATTATTTTGTGTCTTTATCATATATTTGTATACATAATATACTTCTTTATATTTGTTGTTGACCCTCACATCAAACCTCTGAAGTAACACATTTCTCCCAAATGTTCCTCATGTTCCATAACCTAAACCCGATTTGGCTTTAATGACCAAAACATAAGCTACAACTGATAGAACTGGGCAATGTTTTAATATTTTTCTGCTGCTCTCTTCGAAAGCATAAATCAAAAGAGATGAAAAAGCATCACGTGTTTTGACTGCTCCCTCCTTCTCTGACCTATGCCAATTTTTATCTCAACCTGCTTTAACTTTGTAGATCAGACTTTAATTTTGAAGCGGGTCTGTGGGACAGTGATGAATTGGATATATCAAGCAGGGCTTAAATTACCCTTTCCCTGGTGGCAGAGGATGGGAAGGTGCCGGAGAAAGAGGTATGAGAGTGGGGAGGGGGGCGCTCCATGACCTAGTAACAGGCAGAGAAAGAGGGCTGGTCAGCACTTGCCCTCTTAACCCTGCAAGCTAGCACACCCAGAGAGAGAGAAGGAGTCAGAGAGAGAGAGAGACAAAAGAGCAGCCCCCAACACTTAAGGTTCCTCTTCTGAGGAAGAAGGACATACCAGAGTGTGAGACACACATCAGCAGTAAGAGGCAGAGGAAATATTGTTCCTCTCTGAAGAGGCCTGCAGTCTTTTCTTCCTCTGAGGGCACTTTAAATTTCAGGGCTGAACAACAATTGTGAGCCAAACTAGACGCATGGTGAACCAGTTCTAAATACGTGGTAATTACCTAGTATATACATATAAGACTCATGTGATGCCCTAGGAGAGATCAGACTTTAGACACTTTTAGGCCAGTGTTTGATTTGGCATGATGCTATTGTACTTTATGTTGTATGTTACACCATGCTTTTATATCTGGCTATATTGCACATTTTAATAGCTTTGATATGTACTGCACTGCAAGTTACCTAAATTACAATCAGATTACAATTCATTTTCAATGAGAGTGAGGAGCAAAGAAGAGAGTAAGCGGAGTGTAAAACTGCCACAGTTGAGTGATATTCCGTATGTCTGATGTGGGATCTGCTATATCTAGAATAGGCATTTGCTGCTTGCTACTGAATACAAGTTTTGCCTCTCTTGAGTAGATCTCTCTGATGCCTCTTTACACACACTACTAGGAACAAGTGTGCCGTGAAGATGCGTGGTGCAGGAGAGCGTGAGCTCCAGACGCAGGAAATCTCTAGCTCTAATTACGACACATGCTTTTTATAGCTGGCCAGGATCTAGCCATTCTTTTCAGAGGGCAATGATATGACGGTAAAGATATTTGCCCTCTTCAAACCACAAAAATGACTTGGGTAACCAAGCTGAGAATGTTCTGTGTGGGTCTAGCCTGATCTGACCCTTGTCTAGCACAGCTGGGTCTCCTAGTCTCATGGGTGGTGTCACCATATATTAACATTTATTCATAAGAGTGCCTGCTGCTGCCCTGGGCCTAACCTGTGTATCTTATGCTGTGTTATATTTTGTATTTTATATTGTATTGCATTGTAATTTGTTTTGTGTTTAATGTTGGGGGCAACTCAAATCCCTGGTTAGAGCAGTCTTACATGGCCAATAAACTTTAACTTTAATACTATATTGATCACATCCAACTGCTAGTATACAAAATATAAACATGCTAGTCAGTATGATAACTGTATACATATTCAACAATGGTTTCAGTAATGCTGATCACACTTTAAAAAGTAGTAATGTGCAACTAACTATTAGCACTACACACTACTAAAAAGTTAGTGTGTAGTACAATGGATCTTTTTCAAAGATTTATTTTTTGAATAAAGACTATATATGAATGCTATTAAGCTATATATGAATTACCCTTATTGAACACACACGCGCGCGCGCGCACACACACACACACACACACACACACACACACACACAGGTGTCCATGTTTTATGGAGACTTCATTTATATACTATACAAACTGTATATTCTATTGTATATTCTACCCTTAAACCTATACCATCACAAAAAAAACCTTCTGCATTTTTACATTTTCAAAAAACATCAAGCTGTATGTTTTAAAAGCAGTTTTCCTCATGGGGACCAAAAAAAAAAAAAAATGTCCCTACAAGGTGAAAAATTGCTGGTATTACTGCCATTGTGGGTCCCCACAAAGTAGGGTTTACCAGGACCAAACACACACTCGCGGTTTCGCTATCTTTGTGGTGATTCTTCATAGGCTTAATGATTTTTATACTGTACAAACTGTATTCTATCCCCTTTACACTAACCCTACCCCTAAACCTACCATCACAGAAAACTTTCTGCATTTTTACATTTGCAAAAAACATCACTTAGTATTATTTATAAGTTTTCCTCATGGGGACCAAAAAAATGTCCCACAAGGACCAGGATTTCGGATTTTGCCATCTTTTGGGGACATTTTGCCCCATTAATGTAGGGTTTACCAGGCCACACACACACACAGTTATTTCCTTTAGCATTAAAGGAGGTTAAACATGCACCAGAGGTCACCTGATAGTTCTCACTGTAGAAACATTTCAATCCTGCTTATGCTACCTCAATATAAAATGCATCCAACCTAATATCACTGATGAGACAACAAATGTTAAATTAATAGTTAGCTTAGCTAGTCAAAATAACTACAAAATGACTGAATTCCACATAATAAACATACTAACTAAACTTAACAGTCATTCATTTGAGCAGGAGTAAAAATCATGGTTTTCATAAGGTTTGTCACGTTTGTACTTGGCACTGCTTTATATGATTGTACTGAGATTCTGGATGAATTACGATCCCTCCTGTGGATCTGTGTCATGTCAGCTTGTGTACATAAAGAGAAATCACAAAATGGAAAACAGGTGTTAAACTGGAGAGGGATTATTGTGTTGAACTTTTGCATTTAGCACAATGAGACAATGTCAATTCATCCAATGTGATTTTTTATTTTATTTTATTATTTTTCGAGCTTTACTAAGGGTCTGAATTGATTTAAGTTGTTATAAGCTTTTTCCCCTCAAAGTATTATCCCACCTCGCAAATTTTTTTTTTAAAAGAATGAAACTGCGTATTTCTTCACTTTTCAATTTATGTGCATAGCACTAATTACGGTTGCTTATATTGAATTAAATATTTTGTTTTCTTTTTAGACGCAAAATTTCTAACAAAAGAAAGATGTGTATAGACGAATGAGAAAGAAAATGAGACTGAAAAAGACAAACGAACAGAAGTTCACATGCCTGTAAAATAGTGCGCAAAAAATAGCACTTTCCCTCACGTTTACGTTCTCTTTTTTAATTTCGTGCTTGCATCGGACACTTTTGGAAACCAGACTGAATGAAATGAAAGAGCTGAGGCTGAAATTTAGATTATTTTGGGAAAATGAAATTCATTAATCTCCGGTATTTAGACATTTGTGTAATTAAAATAGGCTGCAACTTTCCAATAACGTATTAGTTTAGACCATAAAACGTATAGGATAAGTATGATTAAAGTCATGTTGTGGTAGCTATAATGCTCAAGTTTTAATGACTGGGATCCACTGGGGCTATTTCAGAATTTGCTCTCAGTTTAAAGGTAAAAACGAACTCTCAAATTGCTCCGACTAGTGAGAGCTCCACTAATATGCAAAAAAAAAAAAAAAAAAAAAAAAAAAAATTAAGACTTTCGTTCTAGCACGTGGTGATTTTTATTTTTTTGAATGTCAAAGTTCTGATGACTTTTTAGAGAAGACTTATTTTCACATCGTCATGTGTTCTTGTTCAGATTACACAAGCATTAATTTCTTCCTATTTGACTAGAAATTGTATGTAATAAAAAGTTAGTTTTAAAAATTAATTCTTTAAACTAACATCGGTTTATAAAGCAGGAATGTTTTTAACAAAGCCACCATGAGCATATTGCGGCAAATAAAACATATTAGCGTTCCTGCATGTTGTCTTCAGCGCATGTGGCAATTAAAATGAGCCTCCAAGTGGTACTAAACTCATTATTTATGATACAAATATTCCTGCTCTCTCTTTCTCATTGTGGCAGATATGCAAAAACAAAATTAGACCAACATTACCAGAAATTAGGATATATTAATTTAATAGCAAAGTGTTAATTAAAGTACACAGTTTATCTTTGTTGTAAGAATGATGTTCAAGTTCATTTAGACTTAGAAACTATAATGTCACTCCTTTCTCCCTCAACAACAATAAATCACAAGTCTGCATATTCTGAAAGACTGTGAATTATTATTATTATTATTAATAATAATAATAATAATAATGGATAAGTTGAAAGAAAATACTTAAATACTTTTTAAAGTGCAAAGGCCTATGTTTCACGTTAAACAGATGCTTCTCGTTTTTTTTACATTAAAAAACAGTGGCTATTTGTTCTAACAGTTAAAGACACATAAAATACCAGGACAAAACAGAATTGAAGGATTTACACATTGAGGAATCCACAGAAAATCAAGTCAAACACAAGACAATCACGTACCTTTTCTTCTCTTTGGACAACTGAGCACATGACAGTTAGTGCATGATTTTTGACAAAATAGCATTGTAACACTTCCTACGTCGATGTTATTTAAAATAAAACATTTTTGGGGATTTTAGAATAAGCACATAAAAGGGGGCGGTTACAACTGCGCGCTCACGTTCATGTACTCATGCAGCTGTTCTGTTACACACACAGTATTCTTTTATATAAATATGTTGGTTTTTATATAGTTTATAGTTTTATAAAGATGCGATTTTCTTGTCCGTTAATTGTATACATGTTTCAGTTTAGATAAAGATAATGTAATCTATATCCTATATAGCCTGAAAAGAACATTTAAAGGGAGTTTTTACCTGTTTAATTGCTGTTTAATAGTCTTTGAGAATAAATCAGGTCCACATTTAGCACGGTTCATTTGTGCTTATTGTAGTTTTCCAGAGATTCAAACTTTTAACAAAGTCGAAATTAAATGTGTGGTTCATAATTAAAGTTGTTTTGCACATGCTCGTACACTGAGGCCATCGGTGAAATATGGCTCTAAAAATAAACAGTCCAGAATAGACTGTTTCCTATCCTTCGCGCGGTAATCCATCAAGAAAAAATACATTCTCATCACTTTCCCAACTGCAAACGAGACTGAAAAGCCGGCTATCGAAAGAAAAATAAAAAAATAGCAAAGCATTCTTTGCATCAACTTGTTTGTGAGTTGCTTTAAGATTTTTAAATACCGGTAGGTTTTTAAATAATTATGCGCTGCCATTACTCGTCGGTAGGCTATTTAAGAGTTGTTGCTATAACAGCACCTAAGGTGTAGGCTAAGTAGCTAATAGAGAGAAGCATTCGTCCACTAAAGTTTGAAAATAGGCTATCCTCAAAGGCTATGCTACAGCGTTCCGATGCACCATTAGCCTAGGTAGCCTAGCAATTGAATAAATCATCATTTCTTTTACAATAAAATCGGAATGCATCCCCCCCCACAAAACAGTGTGATCTTGCTTTATACGTCGTTTGATGAAGAAGAGAAGCTTCCCGTAGTTAAAGCGACTCCGTGCAGCGTGTGTGTGTCTGTGTGTTGTGTGTGTGTGTGTGACACTGATGGATGCGCCAATGGTTAGACGGACAGATGCTTGGGCGGATCTAACGGCATGCACACACGAGTGAGTGAGATTGGGCAAAAATATCCCGGATCCGTGAAAGACTGGTCTTCCCTTTCAATCTCCCCCGTGAGCTTGGCGCGCGGACATTCAAGAGATTCTGGACATTCTAGTTTTAGTGAACGCTACGACTCCAACTGCCCCCTTTCGAGGGCTCGATGCGATTCCCATTGCGGTCAGATGAGTGAGAGGAGGGACAGCACGAGGACTTTAGGGGAAGAGGCAGTGTCTGACAGCTCAACCTCAGCTAGTAAACAGAGGACACAGTTCCCATCTCCCTCTCTCATCCAATTCGGACAACTTTGATTCTTCACTACAAAGAGTTTACGCTTGACTCCAGTTCACGCTAACAAAAACGAAAAAAATCCTCTCTTTATAACACTGTTTTTAATTGATGATGGACATATTTGGAAAATATTCTTACCGTCTTAAAAAGTCCATTCTGTGAAGAAAGCGTTTGATAAGGGATTTTCGAAAGTGACATTACAGAAGAGAAAAGGCAGACATTCTTCGCGAGCGCGAGGAAGACGCGTCTGCTTCTCCCGTTGCTGTTTTTTAAATATGTGATTCGAGCCCCACAAAGAAGGCTAAAAAGTGCTATTAGCGGCCAAGAAAGTGTTTGGCAATAGCTCAGTGATCCATGCTCTCGCAGCAGCAGCAGCAGCAGCAGCTGAGGCGCAGCCCGAGTCAATCCCCTCCTTCTGATGCGCGTTATTACAAGCAGGAATACCCAATCAAACACCTATCGCATCGATTCTCTCAGCGGATTCCCAACGCGCGCGGACAAAATAAGCAAACGAGGCAGCGCGCGGGCGACAAGTCCGTCCATCTCCTCCTTCATGCTTTTTGTCTATTCCCCGGTTTGTTTATTATAAAAGAGATGGACGTTTGAAAGGCGGTGGTCTTTTGGATTTTTACAGAAAGCTATCGGCGACAGCCGCGCAGATTTTTTTTTTTTTTTTTTGCGATTACTCGGACCGGATTCCTCATGGATAACACGTTTATTCAAGCTACCGAGTAAGTAAAGCTTTGCTCTTTTACGTCCCTAAATCATTGATAAAGGCGACTGCTGCCTGTCTTGCAAGCGTCTTACGCTTAAACAAAACATGAAGTCAGATTGTCGATTTGATACACTCCTATGTTAGTGTCAATCATTGCATATCTATAGTGTTGTGTTTGTGACCTGCTACTTTTACTATTAGAGTGCATTGGGGTTGGCTGCGGTAGGGAGAGAGAGAAAGGGAGAGAGAGAGAAAGAGAGAGAGAGAGAAAGAGAGAGAGACATATGCCTACCCACATGACATGAGCTAGCTAACCCATTCGAGATGGAAGGAGTTAATATGACAGTGCTTGATGTTTGCCTCTGTTTGCAGACTTTGAGTGACGCGATCATTTCGTTTTCCTTTAAGCTTGCCTGTTGCAGCTTCCAGCGCGGAGTGAGTGAGAATCGCACTGAGGCACGAGCGGTTTTTCTCCCCGCTGTAACGGCTCGACTCTCCGTCAAACCCAAAAGACGCGCGGGGGGAAAGAGAGAGAGGAAAGAGGGGGAAAATCCCACTTCGTCTTCATCCTCTTCAGATCTTACCGTCTGATTTTTTGGTTTGAAAACTGCCGATACATGTCAGGCGTGTGAAAGCGCCCGAGGTGCCGTGTATCGGAGCAGAAGCGGAGCAGCTCTCGGGATCTCAGGGGCTCCTGAAAAAAAAAAAAAAAAACCCTGAAAGAGAAACATGCCGCGGAGGAAACAGCAAGCGCCCCGGCGCTCAGCAGGTACGGCTCTTCTTCTTCTTCTTCTTCCTCATTTGTTCCTCTTCACCTCCCCGTTTATTTATTTATTAGTATTAGTATTATTATTTTGTGCTATCTTCATAGTAACGCTGAATATGATCTGGAATTATCCACTGTTCCAGCGGTATAATGTATTCGAAAAAAGTTTTTCTTTCTTTCTTTTCATGAAAGTCTGTCGTTTTATATTAAGTTTATCATGTTAGTTTAGCATTTTTTTAGGCCACATAGTGACATTCCCTTTCATCAGAGTAGTCAACTGACCGAATAATAAAAATAATTAACTTTATCCTCGTGAATAATGACTATTTCACTCGCCTGGCCCCATGCATGCAGCTGAAGCTGAGTCGACTACAAGTCTTTTGATTGTTCTGTTTCACACCGCTCTCTTTCCTCGTAGGGCGTAGATATTGACTCCATGAATTAGAGATCTATAAAGAAGCGCAGGGAAAAAAGGGCTTAGGTGTCAGCTGACTGTCATGACTCTCTTTGATGCTCGTCTTCGTTGTTTTGGGGGATTTTGTGCGAAACATTTGATCACAAAAAGCCAACTTTATTGTTGTTATTATTATTTATATTTTTTATCACTCCTCTCCGTTTCTGGGAAAGCCTCAAAAGATTATTTTGTAGCCGACGCACGAGGGGTCTAAGAAGAGCCTTTAATGGACAATTGCCATCTTTGATTTGACGGCTGATTGATTGCCTGTCATTCGGCTACTCTTTGATCTATTCATTCCTGATAAACATCAATAAATCCCTCGCCATGGCAACGCCACAACCCCGTGACGTCACGTCTGCTCTGACAACCGCCCATTAAAACATCTTTAATTTGCTGCTTTTCTACTTGTTTCCCCACATAGGCCGGAGCACAAGGCCACATTTACTTCCACTGCTCAAAGACCACTAACATGAGGAACACGGGAAAAACAGGCCGTTTAAATAATGATAGGCGACATCTAAATCTGCTTTATTTTTAATGAACTGTCTAAAAATAACACGTCAACGGATACCTTATGACATTTTGACTGTTAGTCGACAAATTTGCAACAAGTAAAAATGATGCAGTCAAAGAAACAAAATTGAAATCTGTCAGCTGAACTGTTGCTAATGTCTTTTGTAGGCCTACAGTGTAGCTGCATTTTAAAGCAGTGACTGATATCCTTGTTGTGTTCAAAACTAGAATACGTACATCTTGTGATTTTTGAATCCTTGTCTAACTTTAGGGGACACAAGAAGTCTTTGTTTATTCATGGATGAATTACACGCTGATACTGTTGTGATACATGGCACAATATTCACTGCTGAAACTTTCAGGTGAAGATCTTATCTAAATAAAAACAAGTGGACTATTGACAATCAGATTCAACTGTTGAGTACAGTCACAAGTATACCATTTACAGATCTGTACTATTCGACGGGCACGTCAACACTGACACTCTAGCATGCATACGAATATCACCGGAGCATGAAACACTCGTGAACGGTCCAATAGAGGGCACACCTACAGTCCTACAAAAACACGCACACACACACACACACACACACAAAGCTAATAACCTAATCTGGAGAAGGAAGAATGGTTTGCTCCATCAGTCTGACCCGTCAAAGCAACTTTGTTTCATATTTGATTTAATTGTCTCTCCTTTGACAGCCACATTCATCAATAGCTCTAATGGTCAATCAGAAGTTGGCAGAGTGAGTGCTCTCATTTTGTCCCCCTCCCCTCCTCTCCACTCCCAATACGATAGGCTTGTGCTTTACTTTATCAAAATGCTTTTGCCTAATGGACGCACAGAGGTAGAGAGGGAAGGAGGGAGGAGGGGAACAAGGGTGACTGAGAAGCTTCTCATTTCAGAGGAGTGAGAGAGAGAGAGAAAATCAGGCATTTATGCCTTTGATGAGCGGATGAAGACAAATACGAAAGCAGGCTGAGAGCCTTTTTTTTCTCTCTTTAGACGAGGCAACTTCCTGTGATATATTTTTTTTTTCTTTTTTAACTCCCTCTCTCCTTTCTTCAAACCAATACCCCTCCCCTCCGTCTATCCCTCATCTTCTCACTCCCTCCCTCTCAGCAGCCCTCACAGCTGCAAGTTATAAGGTTGACGACTGCACTGTGGCATACAAAGAGTGATGACAAATTGATTGCGCCGTCGTGATGGAAAGAGCAAAGGAAAGATGGCAGATGATGGGCCTTGATTAGGAACTTTGGGAAATCCAGTCCCCTGCAACCTTGAGCTTTGCATGAGAAAATTTCGCCCTCCCTCACATTTTCTGTCTCTTTCTCTCACTCCCTCATTCTATCTCTCCCTTCCTCCCTCCTCCCACCAAGTCTGGAAGGCCCGCTCAGCCGTAGAAAAAGAAAAGTTGTTTTGCCAGCTTCATTAGTGTTCACCTAATTAGCTGTAAAGCTGATGGATTCCTGACAGGCCTAATGATTGGAGATGACAAGCTCCGCACACTGTCATCCAGCCCAATTAGGTTTGCAGCTAGTTTGATGTAATCAAGTTGATATTACACAGTCCTCCATGCCTTTAGTTGGTGCACTAACTCAATTTGCTGCTGCAGGTGACAAATGGGCCGGGGTACCTGGGTAATCATGTTGGCTGAAATAGAGCGCTTTTAATGGTCAAGAGACTAAGAGCAATAATAGTGGCGAGGTGACAAAACAGAATCAAAAGGCGCAGAAAAATCGTGTTGTGAAGGTAACCGGGTGGAAGTGCGTCACAAGCTCTGTGCGCGTACATGCGCACCTTTGATGTGTTTTTTTTTTTTTGCCTGCTCTCCATTTGTTCAGTCTATTCTATCTATCTCTCTTTTTTAACAGACAGACACAGCACTCTCTGTCTAGTGAGGGCGATTCACCCCCCGCCAAAAAAAAAAAAAAAACAGCAATTCAGGCGCAGGCAATGCAGCGTACACACCATGTTTTTGTTCACAGGCTTCAAAGCTTTTGCCAGACCAAACATATCAATTGTTTTGGGGTGTCCAAGAGAACATCAAACTTTTTTCCTCCAGCTATCTCTTTGTCCGTCTCGGTTTTTACTATCAAAACTAGCTACTAAAGCACAGCGTTGTTGGAAACATCCACGTGCCCTCAATAACGAAGTGTCCAAACTACAGTCTCCATGTTTACATGTCTGTCTCGGCTCATAGTTTGGTGAAATGTAATCTCTATACGTGCGTTTTTGATGTATGAAGACAGATGATGTTGATATGTCATTATGATGGCGTTCATAGCGTGTTTAAAGTTAGTTTATCTCATCTGCGTTCGAATAAATGTTAACTCTCAGCATTGTGTTTATAGCGGCTAAATATGATTTATAAAAATATTTGGGTTGTGACGAATGTTACGGAGGCTGCGCTGAGATGGATTGCAATTCGGGAAAGGAGCTGATTTCTGTGATTTTGTGTGTGTTTGATTGATTGCAGACAGGGAGCAATGATTAATCAAACTTAAAGCCTGTTCCGGCAAGGGTGTGGAGGATTGCATGTGTGAGATCATATGGGGAACACCGCACCGGTGGGCTCGTAAATACGGTCACAGTCACATAATGATCACCAGCACATGCTTATGGAACACGTACACACTAATAGGTTAGTTATGATTAGTATAGATAAAAAATTGCAGAAAGAATATTGTAATAGTTGGCGGTGTTGAAGTTTTTTTGTGTGTCTGTGATCTCTTTTGACTTGTTTGCAAATTAAGAGTCGTCCACTTTGGTTCAAGTTTCTTTTTTTCTTCCCCTGTTGCAATTTAATTACTTAAATTATAATGAAACATCATGGTGACTTGATTATGTTAATTACCCTTATTAAAACCTAGTCATGATAATCATATGCATTATTAAGAAAAGGAAAATTGTGTCATGTACACCACTGTCCAGAAATTATATTCCTCTCCTCAAATGATTGGGTTTTTCTTTTTTCTTTTTGTTTAATATATACAGTTATTTAATTCAGAAAATTATTAATCAAAAGTTTGCATACTAATGCACGTCTAGACGGATAGAATTTTAATCTTGATGTTTTGCATGTAATGAGCGTAAGAATAAAATCTTCAAATCTAACAGGAGATCTAATTAAACATCACCTGCAGCCCTGTAACAGGCATTTGAGTATTTCTGTATCAAATGTCCTAATCTAACAGCATTATGAATGAGGCGCATGAACACATTTTGTTATAGCTTGATAGTCATTTTAGCTGGAGAGTGAGCACCATGCCTGTTGGATATATTGTTACACTGAAATTTGTTTATTGTTGTAGTCACAGATTTTTCTTTGCTTGTATGTACACAGTAGCTGGAAAGAGAACTGCATATGGCCCTGTGTAGGTGTCTCTTAAGCAGTGTGTGTGTGTGTGTGTGTGTGTGTGTGTGTGTGTGTGTGTGTGTGTGTGTGTGTGTGTGTGTGTGTGTGGATTTTGGGGCCTGAGTCTTCGTCCTCCTCACATTGCTCTGGCCCAAACCCTGCGCTCCCAGGCAGCCAACTGACACTATGATTAGTTATGGCTGTCCTCCGCCTTTTTCACCGCAAGAAGCGATCAACAATGAGAAGGGTTAAGAGCAGAAGAGGCGGGGAAAAAGCACAGGAATGGAGAGAAAGAGAAAGAAAGAACGAAGGAAAGAGGGATGGGGGTTAAGGGAAAAAAGCTGAATAACTAACAGCCAAACAGAGTGAGAAAGATAGAGAGAGAGAACGGAGGGAGGGGAAGTTCTCCTCCCTGTGGATCCACACCAGGGTTGATGGTTGATAAACAGAATTTTTTTCCTGAATCTTCCGTCATGGCTCCCATTAGCTTGACAGCTGTCAATTAGGGCTCCCTTGGTCTCGCGGGCTGCAGTTTATTGCAGGCGGTTGATGCTGTCATTTCCCTCACAGTTTCGCCTTGAGCGTTATCAGGAGCGTTCACACAGTCAATAGCTGATGCATCAGCACTTATTTCTTAAATTGGCTCACAAGGCTGCATCCTTCTCTCATTTTTCCCCCTTTCTACCCCCTTACTGTCTCTCTCTCTCTCCTTCTCTATTTCTTTCTCACTCATCCCTTCTTTTCACCCATTCTTTTCCAGAGATTATTTGGTGAAGATATGACGATGAATGGTATCTGCAGCAGGGTTAATGAGAATGCAGGGTGATTCCATTGCTTGTGTGCGTCTCGCTTTTACACACACTCCAGCTAACAACTATTTTAGGAATCAATTTATCTGCTGATTATTTTTATGAATCATCTTGCACACTGCTTTTGTAAATTAGTTATGAGACACACTGTGTGCAAAATATGTTTATAATACAAAGGTTACAATATTAAGTGATTTTACTCTTTGAAAGTGGTTATGACAGTTTAAATAACCAAAAATACAGATCCACAAAGTATTAACTGGTAAAAAAAAAAAAAAAGTAGAATTTTTTGCAGAAACACACTATTACTCTGACCATATTGACCAGAATCTGAACATAAAATGCTGTTTTTGCTGTAATTAAACTAATTAGCATTTACCATTAAAGTAAAAAAAAAAAAAACAGTTGTACAGTTTAAAATTGAGTATTGTTTTGATCCAGATGATTTCCCTTCCATTCTTTTTCGCTGTGTGATTGACCTGAATGCAGACAGATTTGACTTTTTACATCGGCAGAAATTGCTTGCTTGATGTTAGTACACATTGTTTTGCATTATAAGATTACCATATAAAGTAATGAAATGTATTTTTTTTTTTTTTTCAAATGTTTTTCACAAATTTAAAGTGATGTCGTTGCTGGAGGTTTTCCGTGCACAACGCAAAGCCCCGACTAACTGATAATTCAATTTGTTTTCAATTATTTTCATTATCATTATTTGATCAATAACTGTGCTATTTCAGCCCTACAGTAAAACACATAACTAATTTGTTGTTCATGCTGTTTAAGGATGCAAAACATTGTCAAAAATATATTATATTTGTCTAGTATTAAATGCAGTGATGTGAAGCTTTAAATACTCGCAAAATTAATTTGAAAAATCTTCCTGCATGGAATTCAGTGGACATTAAAAAAATGGATTATCATTTATTAGGCATTGTTAAATTTGACACTGAATTTGCTTGCTGTCTTATGGGTTTATGATGCCATTCTGATTTTATTCTGCTTAAATATGCTTAAATGAATCAATTTATCTTTTAAAGAATAACATGGAAAAAGTGCATCATTCTTGTTTTACCTACAGCTGAGAAAGTCACACAAATTGAAAATAAATTAAGCGTTGTTAGTGACATTTAAACAAAACATTTTGAGTAGATTATCTGCCATTTAGCCTACGCGTCAAAAAGTACAAGAAAAAGAAACATTTCAAAATTGTTTATGTTCCCCTTCAAGGTTTCTTTGTGCTTTGATTTGATGAAAAGTTTGAATAGTTTTAGTTCAGCGGGTTGTGTGCTGTAGTTTGTTGATGATTTCCTCTGTTATTGAGGGAATTGGAACTACATGCACTGTGATAGTTAAACATGTCTTACAAAGCAGTTCCCACGGAGAGAACGCACCACAGCACGTGTTGATCATATCCCTTTTGCTCATTTTCCTGATTCTTGTTTATTTTATCAATCAACAATGAACACTGAACCTTGCCGATTATGCTGTGATACCCAGAATACGCCTCCAAATCTACTTGTTGTTTTACGCTGACGTTTGGTCAAGATTCTCGATTCTCGGCTGTGCTGCATGATTTGCTGCTACCGTGGCCCACACCTCTTCCGGTGGGCCGGAATCTGGGAGGAGACAGGAAATGAAGAGGGTTTCTGGGATCTATGCGTCTGGCTGTGGTAGACAGTTATTTTTACCCTGCCCAGTACTGTGAGGGATATTAGCTTAGCCTTGCATAGAGGTGGCACTGAGTATCACAGTACTAATGAATCATCCGGCCTGCGCTCTTTCCATATGCTTGAGTTGTCCCGCCTTCCCACTCTCGCTCTCTCACTCTGAGTGATACTGTAGTTCTTTGTGTGTGTATCTGTGGGGCCGGTCCACTCTGGCAGCTACATGCAACTGCGAGAGTCCCACTGTAGTCCAATGAAATATGGCCGCGTGGAAGTAATCCCTGTCATGTCGAAGAGGGATAGGGACATGCCGAGGGAGGCTGAGAAAATGACTTAGAGTAAGTTGGGGGCAGGGACTACAGTAAAGATTTTGGCAGGAGGCTGCTTGTTGGTTTGTTTCAGAGTGTCACTAGAGTCTGTGTGTGTGAGTGTGTGTACGATTCCTCCATAGAAATGGCAGGAATCTTGCCCCTCCGCTCGGCTTGTCTCGGCACCCTCCTCCTCTTTCTCTCCAAGCCTGAAAACTGACAGCCATCAGTCTTGCTTCGCTTTTTATCACTGTGTGTGCGTGTGACATGCAAGCTTTTTGATGGCGGTGCGGGTGATGAAAGGCAGAGCAGCAGAGAATGAGAGCGAGAGAGGGGCCCTAGTAATCAGGGCCAGCCTGAGCTCTGACATCCTTCTCCGGCCTGACAGGCCTCTTCCTCCTCCTCTCCTCACTACCCAGACTGGAGGAAAGAGAGAGGGGAGGCCCTCAAACGCTCCCAAACTCCTTCTCTCTCATGTCCTGATCAGTCTCAGATGCTGGGAATTATCCCTTCTCCCTCCATGTTGTGTTTTATTTAATGAGGGCAGAGGAAGAAGAGGGGAATGCAGCGCACAGGGGTTGGGGATGTTGTTAATTCTGCCGGAGTCCCCGGTACGTGTGTGTTTGTCCATGTCCGCATCTGCGCAACCTCAGTGCACATATATGAATGTTTGCGTATGATGATGTGCACTTTTCTTGAGTGTAATGTCATGCCGGCATTTCCTTCCTGTGTGATCCCGCTATTTAATGTGTTCGTACGCATCGCCTGCTTGGGTAAGTCGTGCCAGTTCTTGGCAGAGGCAGGCAGGTGTGAGGGGCAGAGCGAGGGAGGGTGGCTGAGAGAGGGAGAGAGAGAGAGAGAGAGAGAGAGAGAGAGAGAGAGAGAGAGAGAGAGAGAGAGAGAGAGAGAGAGAGAGAGAGAGAGAGAGAGAGAGAGAGAGAGAGAGAGAGAGAGAGAGAGAGAGAGAGAGAGAGAGAGAGAGAGAGAGAGAGAGAGAGAGAGAGAGAGAGAGAGAGAGAGAGAGAGAGAGAGAGAGAGAGAGAGAGAGAGAGAGAGAGAGAGAGAGAGAGAGAGAGAAGATTAGAGATCTAGTGTTTTGTGTATTGTGGCCGTGTGACTGATAAGGCATGAACAGTGAACGTACCGAACGTTCAGGACGAATACATGTCCCACCCCTTACTAAACACACACACACACACACACACACACACACACACACACACACACAACACACCCACACAATCCATTTTTTTTAAATATCAATGTCCCAAATTCTGAATTGGAATCATACAGTTTGACGATGAGAATTAAAAACGCTCAGGAGACAGCTTCAATGTCAACATTTATTTCAGATATATTAATTGCCAATTCAATCAGCCTGAACTCAAAAAACTTTGAACTTTTTAACGGCTGAAAACTTAATGAATGTCAATGATGTTTACGAATGTAAAATTCAAGTGCTAAAGAATTGACAGTTTTAAACTTTGTAAATAGGAGAAACGCATGTGCCTTAATTCACTTCCTTTTAGTTTCAACATTTTCCCCTTCACTGTTCGCAGACGAGCTCTGGCTTCCCACGGTTCCTGATATTATGTTTTTAAGTCTCTCTTCTACGCAAGTTGGGCATGATAACAGCAGGAGGAGCGGAAGAAACCCCAGAACTCAGGATGAAGAACGCATTATAACAGTTTGATAGAAGAAAAGCAATCCTGTCGTGCATCCTCACGTATTGTCATGCAGAGAGAAATCTGGTCGAATTGTTGCACAACAGCATCACCTGAATAACACACACAAAAATAAAGCAATTAATCACATTTAAATTGATCTCACACACACAACACAAACGATATTGATGTAAATTTGTTTTGTACAATCTGAGTTTGAACATAAAGGACGACAAACGCATATAACATATTTTAACATCTATTTATGCCATATAATACTCTATTCAAGCCAGATCATGTTAAAACACAAATTTAAACTAATCTTAAAATGTAAATCATATATAAGTCTATATACGAGTGAGAACAGATTTATGCATATGGAGGTCCGTGTATAGCCGTTATTTTAGATAACAATCCGTAAAAAACTGTCAATTGCGTGTCCCTGCAGAATGCCCTGAAGACCCCCCCCCCCACAACAATATGAACATCATGAGGAATATATCAGAATAAAGCAAGTGTAGGGGTAACTCTCTCATATCCTGTTCACTTTCCTGTTTACACTCATATATTACATTTATGCTGTTTTTGGCAAATATTAAGTACTTTTTTTTATCAATTTACCACAAAATCCTCCAAGTATCCCATAGCTGGCACATGAAGTATCAACAATCCAGTATAACCATAATATCCAGAAAGAAGGCCATAAGATTCAGAAATTGTTCTGGTGACCAACTGCTCCTATCCCAACTTTGATACATATTATGTGAATATATGTAAACAATAAATGCAGTATTCTTTTAAAAGTTTAGAATGCGTCTGTGAGTGAGAGATAATGACTAGATGAGTGGAGTGCGTGAGTGAGTGAGTGTGGTGTGTGTGTGTTGTGTGTGTTGAGTTGTGTGTGTGTGTGCTTGTGAGAGGGAGAGAGTGTGAGTGAGATAAGGCTGACTGTTGTGAGAGATGAGACTGTGTGTGCGAGAGTGTAGTGGGGTGTGAGAGAGTGCATTGAGTGATCATGACTGTGATTGAGTGAGAGCTCTGAGAAGTGTGAGTGAAGAGATATTTCCTGTGATTGAGAGAGTGAGAGTTGTGTGCAAGAGTGAAAGTTAGTGAGAGAGTGAGAGGTTGTGCGCGAGTGAGTAGTCGCTAATGATTGTGTGTGTTTGAGTGAGTGCGTGCCGAAGATTGAGACGCGTGTAGTGAGTGTGTGTGTGTGTTTTGTGAGAGTGCGCGATACGTAGCCTGCGTGAGTGCGTAGAGTGAGTGTGTGAGAGTCACTGTGGTGAGGGAGCGTGTGTGTGTGTTTGTGTGTGTGTGTAGATGAAGTGAGTGAGTGAGTGTGTGAGAGTGAGAGAGTGTGAGTGTGTGTATGTGTGTGTTTGTGAGTGTTGGTGTGTGTGCGTGTGCGTGCGCGCAGCTGACTGATGTGTGAGCGCGTGCGACCGGTGTGTGAGCAGAGAGCGTGCAACTGCCTGTGAGTGTGCGTGAGCGAGAGCGTGCGCGATCCTGACCCTGTGAGTGAGCGCGTGCGCCCGAGAGGCGCGGCAAGTGCAGTGCTTCGCGCGAGGGCCATCTTTATTTCTTTCTAACTAATCTATCTATCTTTCTAGCTAATCTTTCTTTCTTTCTTTCTTTCTTTCTTTCTTTCTTTCTAACTAATCTTTCTTTCTAACTAATCCATCTTTCTTTCTAACTAATCTTTCTTTCTAACAAATCCATCTTTCTTTCTTTCTTTCTTTCTTTCTTTCTTTCTTTCTTTCTAACTAATCCATCTTTCTTTCTAACTAATCCATCTTTCTTTCTAACTAATCCATCTTTCTTTCTAACTAATCCATCTTTCTTTCTTTCTAAATAATCTTTCTTTCTTTCTTTCTTTCGTTCTTTCTTTCTTTCTTTCTTTCTTTCTTTCTTTCTCTCTTTCTTTCTTTCTTTCTTTCTTTCTTTCTTTCTTTCTTTCTTTCTTTCTTTCTTTCTTTCTTTCAACTAATTTATACATTTTCCTTTGTTTCTAACTAATATTTCTTTCTTTCTAACTAATCTATCTTTCTTTCTAACTTATCTATCTTCCTTTCTAACTAATCTTTCTTTCTAAGCTATCTTTCTTTCTCTTTTTTATTTCTAACTAATCTTTCTTTCTTTCTAACTAATCCATCTTTATTTCTTTCTAACTAATCTATCTATCTTTCTAACTAATCTTTCTTTTTTTCTAACGAATCCATCTTTTTTCGAACTAATCTTTCTTTCTAACAAATCTTTCTTTCTTTCTAACTAATCTATCTTTCTTTCTTTCTAACTTATCTTTCTTCCTTTCTTTCTAACTAATCTTTCTTTCTAACTAAGCTCTTTCTTTCTTTCTTTCTTTCTTTCTTTCTTTCTTTCTTTCTAACTAATCTTTCTTTCTAACTAATCCATCTTTCTTTCTAACTAATCTTTCTTTCTAACTAATCCATCTTTCTTTCTTTCTTTCTTTCTTTCTTTCTAACTAATCTTTCTTTTTTCTAACAAATCCATCTTTCTTTCGAACTAATCTATCTTTCTTTTTAACTAATCTCTCTTTCTTTCTTTCTAACTAATCTATCTTTCTTTCTAACTAATCTATCTATATTTCTTTCTAACTAATCTTTCTTTCTTTCTACTTAATCTATCTTTCTTTCTAACTAATCTATCTATCTTTCTTTCTAACTAATCTATCTTTCTTTCTCTGTCTTTCTAACTTATCTATCTTCCTTTCTTTCTAACTAATCTTTCTTTCTAACTAAGCAACCTTTCTGCCTCTTTCTTTTTTTCTAACTAATCTTTCTTTCTTTCTAACTAATCCATATTTCTTCTTTTCTTTCTTTCTAACTAATCCATCTTTCTTTCTTTCTAACTAATCTTTCTTTATTTCTAACTAATCTTTCTTTCTCACTAAGCTACCTTTCTGTCTCTTTCTTTTTTTCTAACTAATCTTTCTTTCTTTCTAACTAATCCATCTTTCTTCTTTTATTTCTTTCTAACTAATCCATCTTTCTTTCTTTCTAACTAATCTTTCTTTATTTCTAACTAATCTTTCTTTCTTTCTAACTAATTTATCTATCTTCCTTTCTTTCTAAGTAATCTTTCTTTCTAGCTAAGCTATCTTTCTTTCTCTTCCTTCTTTTCTAACAAATCTTTCTTTTTTTCTAACTAATCCTTCTTTCTTTCTTTCTTTCTTTCTTTCTTTCTTTCTTTCTTTCTTTCTTTCTTTCTTTCTTTCTTTCTTTCTTTCTTTCTTTCTTTCTTTCTTTCTTTCTTTCTTTCCAACCCATCTTTCTTTCTAACTAATCCATCTTTCTTTCGAACTAATCTTTCTTTCTAACTAATCCATCTTTCTTTCGAACTAATCTTTCTTTCTTTCGCTCTTTCTTTCTTTCTTTCTTTCTTTCTTTCTTTCTTTCTTTCTTTCTTTCTTTCTTTCTTTCTTTCTTTCTTTCTTTCTTTCTTTCTAACTAATTTATCTATCTTCCTTTCTTTCTAACTAATCTTTCTTTCTAACTAAGCTATCTTTCTGTCTCTTTCTTTTTTTCTAACTAATCTTTCTTTCTAACTAATCTTTCTTTCTAACTAATCCATCTTTCTTCTTTTCTTTCTTTCTAACTAATCTATCTTTCTTTCTAACTAATCTTTCTTTCTTTCTTTCTTTCTTTCTTTCTTTCTTTCTTTCTTTCTTTCAACTAATTTATCTATTTTCCTTTGTTTCTAACTAATCTTTCTTTCTTTCTTTCTAACTAATCTATCTTTCTTACTAATCTCTTTCTTTCTTTCTAACTAATCTTTCTTTCTAACTAATCCATCTTTCTTTCTTTCTAACTAATCTTTCTAACTAATCCATCTTTCTTTCTTTCTAACTAATCTTTCTGTCTTTCGTTCGTTCTTTCTTTCTTTCTTTCAACTAATTTATCTATCTTCCTTTGTTTCTAACTAATCTTTCTTTCTTTCTAACTAATCTTTCTTTCTTTCTTTCTTTCAACTAATTTATCTATTTTCCTTTGTTTCTAACTAATCTTTCTTTCTTTCTTTCTAACTAATCTTTCTTTCTAACTAATCCATATTTCTTTCTTTCTAACTAATCTTTCTAACTAATCTATCTTTCTTACTAATCTCTTTCTTTCTTTCTAACTAATCTTTCTTTATTTCTAATCTATGTATCTTTCTTTCTTTCTAACTAATCTTTCTTTCTAATCTTTCTTTCTTTCTAACTAGTATATCTTTCTTACTAATCTATCTTTCTTTCTAACTAATCTTTCTTTCTATCTAATCCATCTGTCCATCTTTTTTTCTTTCTTTCTTTCTTTCTTTCTTTCTAACTAATCCATCTTTCTTTCTAACTATTCCATCTTTCTTTCTTTCTAACTAATCTATCTATCTTCCTTTCTTTCTAATTAATCTAACTTTCTTTCTAACTAATCTATATTTCTTTCTAACTAACTAATCTATCTATCTTTCTTTCTTTCTAACTAATCTATCTTTCTTTCTAACTAATCCATTCTTCTTCTTTTCTTTCTAAGTAATCTTTCTTTCTAACTAATCCATCTTTCTTTCTTTCTAACCAATCTTTCTTTTTTTCTAACTAATTTATCTATCTTTCTTTCTAACTAAGCTATCTTTCTTTCTCTTCCTTTCTTTCTAAGTAATCCAATCTTTCTTTCTAACTAATCTATCTTTCTTTCTAACTAATCTTTCTTTCTTTCTTACTAATCTATCTATCTATCTTTCTTTCTTTCTAACTAATCTATCTTTCTTTCTAACTAATCTATCTTTCTTTTTTTCTAACTAATCTATCGTTCTTTCTTTCTAACTAATCTTTCTTTCTTTCTAACTTTTCTTTCTTTCATTCTTTTTCTTTCTTTCTAACTAATCCATCTTTCTTTCTTTCTTTCTTTCTTCCTTTCTTTCTAACTAATCTTTCTTTCTAACTAATCTTTCTTTCTAACTAATCCGTCTTTCTTTTTTTTCTTTCTTTCTAAATAATCCATCTTTCTTTCTGTCTTTCTTTCTTTCTCTTTCTCTTTCTATCTAATCCATATTTCTTTTTTTCTAACTAACTAATCTTTCTTTCTAACTAATTCATCTCTCTTTCTTTCTAACAAATCTTTCTTTCTTTCTTTCTTTCTTTCTTTCTTTCTTTCTAACTAATCTTTCTTTCTTTCTAAGTAATCTTTTTTCTTTCTTTCTAACTAATCTTTTTTCTTTCTTTCTTTCTTTCTAACTAATCTTTCTTTCTAACGAATCTATCTTTCTAACGAATCTATCTTTCTAACTAATCTTTCTTTCTTTCTAACTAATCTATCCATCTTTCTTTCTTTCTAACTAATCTGTCTATCTTTCTTTTTTTCTAACTAATATTTCTTTCTTTCTAACTAATCTTTCTATTAGTGAAACCAATCGTTCTGTCTATCTAACTAATCTTTCTTTTCTTTTCTAACTAATCCATCTATCCGACTTCAAACTACTTTAAACTTCTTCAAACTCTCTGGTCCGGCTTTCTCAAGCCAACTCAAAGTTTGTCTAATCAAACTTTTTTCTAGTGTCACCCGTTATCTTGGATGACATGTGTTTGACAATATATTCTTATTCAGTTTTCAGCTTTAATTTGCATAATTTCTATTCAAATTTTGATATTAACATATCATTAACATTGTTTAGTTGAATATTAGCAAATTATATAATTCATAATAATATTAAATTACAGTTATATTACATTTATTATAGACATTGTCTAAAATAACATTTAGTGTTCATTTAATGAAATTTAGTGATTCAATTTACTTTAACCCATTAATACGATTTTTCTTTATAAATATGTTGTTCAGTTACATGCTTTTGTAAATTTGTTGTTTAAATAATGTTCAGTGAAATCAGAAAAGTCGCCTACTTTAACCCTTTACATTATTTATGAATATTGATGTAGAGTGACTATGATCAATAAAATGGTTCAAGGTACTAAAGTACTAAATTAAACCTAATGTTGAAAAGTTGTGCTGTTTTGATATTCATAAACATGAAAAAAATGGTTTAAATGTATTTGTATACTTGCCAAATCTGGGAAGAAACCACACTGAGTTTGTGTGTAACAGTTTACACACTGAAAACCACATCTGTATTTCTTTAAAGTGGAGCCTAATTAATTTCCTTGGAAAACATTGCATAAAATTAATTATTTATGAACATTATTATGTGTAAGTGTTGTAAAAATGACAATTCATGTGTTAACTCATATGGTGTAATACCGGTTAACAATTTAAGTCAGGCGGGATGACGCTGTTTTTTTTCCATTGAAATGCATAATTTCACTTAATGGAGTTGAGGAAACAATAATAACATGATATCAAGTCCTGTAAAACTTTTTAAGACATTTTGCATTTTAAATCACATTACAGTGTTAAAATGTGTGTAAAGAACTTGAACAATTAGGGTCACGTTTAAAGAAATCACAATTAGTGTAAAAAACAAATAGTTGTGCAGTTTTTTTTTTCCTGAGCTTTAAATATTGTTTACTGCATCACTTTACATATATTCATTAAGTATTTTTGATTTGAAAAGTTTAATATCATAATATTTAGAAAATGCATTAACGTTATCCCGTATGACATTTTGACTGGTGTCGTCACATATTTCTCAGTTAAACCGCTTAAAATACATTGTTTAAAATTGAGATTTTAGTGATCAGTAAAAAACATCCACATAAAGATTTGAATTTTTTAATTTTTAATTTTTTATCAGTTGAAAACCTTATTTGTCACTGGCCCATTAGCCGTCTGCAAATATATTGCAAAGTTATTGAATTTCTGTGTCGTAAGTACATATTTAATACGTAATTATTGTAAATGAATGCTTAACCAGAGGTGCCATGTACTTTACATTAGTCCATAATATTGTAGCGTTATGCAGAAGTTGAATGAACAATGTGATTGAACGCTAAACAGATAAAACAGTTGATCACTCGTTCTCTAAATAAATGCGATTACCTGATTCTGCCCTAAGTCATATACATGTCATTCATTTTATCAGAAAACTTTGTTGAAACTCAGCAAATGTGTCTTTGATTTTTAGATCATGAAGATGATACAGCTGTCTGGTCTCACTGATCATTCATCTGAAAGTCTGACTGGATATGTAGCCGGTCGATTTAGACTCTTGAGTTTGATTTAATTTAATTTAATTATGTACAAAGAGAAATGTTGTTTAAACTGTTAACTTCAGCAAAACTGGTTCAATTTACTATTTTCAAAGGTTCCGATACCAATTGTTGTATGTGGGGCCTCAATTAGTGGGACAGAAGGAAATTACAAAGCTTTTCCTTTAAGCGTTCGCGCGCAGATGCATATTGTATGCGAACGGAGAAGCAGAGGTAGTTTTTCTCTCTCATATTTGTCTCGCATTTACTGTCTTCTTGTAATGTAATCACTATATTTATGATGTTAAAACACTGTTGAGAGTTTGACATATTGTGTATCAGTGTGATTAGCTGATTTTCCTTGAAAGTGGCTTTTTTTTTTGCCGTGTTAAAATAAGCGCTTCATTTTCACGTGCATCTTTCAATGCAGGAATGAGAGAGTAGGCCATCCGATGTCTGTATACTAATTATTGATTTACTACTCTGTTAAAGGTATGTTTCAATTTGTGATGATTAATTTGACTGTTTATTATGTAATTTGTGAACTTAATTTGATGGTTGTGTGCCTCAGTATATATTCAACTATCTTCATGCGAATTGCCGTGAGGTATATTTTCATGCAATGAGACTGTGGTTGTGGAAAAAAAAAAAAAACTTTATTATACACACATTAGTTAAACAATCAAATTCTGATGCACTTAAGAGTTTATAGTACATTTATTAGTACATTTCTGAGAATTTACAGCATATTTGTATGTTAACTTACAAATATGTTCTATTTATGTTTTCAGCCCTGTTATGTGGGATAATTCAGCGTTGACATTTGCACATTAAATGAGATGTCTTGCCCTTGTTAAAGCGTTCGCGGGCAGATGCATAGTGTATGCGAACGGAGAAGCAAGCGTTTCCTTATTGATGGATCTATAAGTATCAAAGTTACTTTTGGTGTGATATGTTTTGCACAGTTTATATTGCTAAAAAATAAAAATAAATGCCCTCCTTTATAATTGTTACAATGAACACCTATATATTCTGAGTCTTTTTATGCAATGACTATCTTTGTCCTTTGGTGTGATGTTTTGTCCTATGGTGTGACAAACATTAAAAAAAGAGTCAAGTTTGGCATTAGGGGAGTTTCAATAATATCTCCTCTTAGATGGGTACAATTTTAAATTGTTTTGTAAGGTTGGCGAAAAAGTTTTATCGACATTCGTAGGGAAAAGTTTATCAAGTTCATGTATTTATGGTGAAAATGATTTAAATTTGTACTTTCATGTAAAATAAATATCACTTTCATAAAAAAAATGTTTTATAATGTGAACAATTCTCAAGTTTTTTTTGTTGTTGTTTAATAGCATTTCTTAGTACTTGATGCAGAGCCGGTCCGAGGCTTTTGGGGGCCCTAAGCAGAATTTGATTTGGGGGCCCCCTCCCACTACGCAAAGTCACCTGTGCTTGACGATTATTGACACAAATGCCACGCAATAATGATACGTTATAAAAGAATACAGTGAGGTTATGTATTAATCCAAAACTATGAGGTTATGTATAAAATCCACGTTATAAAAAATAGATACCTACTTAAATAAAGTTTTAACTTTTACTTTACTCTTTACTAACTCTTTGAAACTTCTTAAAACAAACTGTCTCGAAACATATAAAATAAATTATTTGCTAAAATGACAAAACTGAGAAATCAGAAACATAATAAGAGCAAGAGTTCAACAATGACAATTATTGTTGAAAACTGTAAAAATATTATTATTTGTCAACTGTCTCAATACAGTGTAACTGTCCTCAAAATATTTATTATTATTATTATTGTAACAGACTTTGTTGGATTGTACATGACAGAATCCAACAAAGTCTGTTACTATAATACCGTTAATGATGTACTGGCGCTCGTTGTATGTGTGTATGCGATCTCTATTTTTCCCCTCGGGGCTTGCCGTAGATAGTAATGGCTTGTGCGCACTTGTTACTGGAGTGTCGCGGGTTTTTAGTTAGTTAGTGATCTGATGTGTGGTATAATAAAGTGGAGAAGAGTTCAAACTGCTATGTTTATTATTTATTCAAACTGCTACCCTTACACCTAGAAGGTTAAGTTGCCCAGCGGCTATTTTCTCCAACTTAAACAGATACCGTGACTATGCGCAGTTGCGCAAGAATTGTCTATGCACTCGCGAAGTGTCTAGATTATGCGCATGACTTAAACGCTGCAGTTGTTGGCAGGTTTATTGATCAATAAATCAGAATTTTCTTGTCTTGAATTATTCATTCATTCATTCATTTATTCATTAATTCATTCATTCATATGTCACTTGTTTAAGTCATCTAAAAAAAATAAATAAAAAATAACTCGATTGGGGGGCCCCCTGGTGGCCAAGCAGGCGCTTAGTTCGCTTATGCCTTGGGCCGGCCCTGACTTGATGGCTGCTCTGTTAAGTCTTCGCCATCGGTTAGGAACCTGGGTCTGCTCTTTGATAGCAATCTTTCATTTGAAAGTCACGTGTCTAGTATCTGTAAAACCGCATTTTTCCATCTTAAAAATATATCTAAATTACGACATATACTCTATGTTTTTAGTCTAGCTTTGAACTGACAGAGTGTGTCTGCTTCCCGGACAATGGTAGGAAGACTGTTCCAAAGTTTTGGTGCTAAATAGGAAAAGGATCTACCGCCAGCAGTCGATTTTGATATTCTAGGTATTATTAACTGGCCCGAATTTTGAGATCGCAATAGACGTGAAGAACTATAATGCGTTAAGAGCTCCTCAAGTACTGCGGAGCTCAACCATTTAGTGCTTTGTAAGTAGTCAACAATATTTTAAAATGTATACGATGTTTAATAGGCACCCAATGCAGCGTTGACAGAACTGGGCTAATATGGTCATATTTCCTGGTTCTAGTAAGGCAAGGCAAGGCAAGTTTATTTATATAGCACATTTCATACACAATGGTAATTTAAAGTGCTTTACATAGAAGAAGTTAAAACAAAATAAATCAGAAAAATTAAAACAGTTTAGAATAAAAGATAAAATACAGAAATAATCAAATGAAATCAGAATAATTAAAACATTAAATAAAATACAGTACAAACAGTCGGACGAGCAGTGGCACAGTGCTCATTCAGTAAATGCATAGGTAAACATGTGTTTTGAGTCTGGATTTGAATGTGACTACTGTAGGAGCACATCTGATCTCTTCTGGAAGCTGGTTCCAGCTACGGCTGGCATAGTAGCTAAAAGCACACTCACCATGCCTAGAGTGAACCCTTGGTATTTCTAGCTGATGTGATCCTAGTGATCTGAGTGATCTGTTGGGTTTATATTTAGTGAGGATATCTGCAATGTATTGAGGTCCTAGGCCATTGAATGATTTATATACCAGTAATAATACTTTAAAATCAATTCTATATGGAACTGGCAGCCAGTGTAAAGACCTGAGGACTGGTGTGATGTGTTCATATTTTCTGGTTCTGCTCAGAATCCTGGCAGCAGCGTTCTGTATGAGCTGCAACTGTCTAATCGTCTTTTTAGGAAGGCCAGTGAGGAGTCCATTACAATAATCCACCCTGCTGGTGATGAAAGCATGCACAAGTTTCTCTATGTCTTGACTGGAAACAAAGCATCTAATTCTTGCAATATTTTTCAGATGATAGTATGCTGATTTAGTTATTGCTTTGACATGACTACTGAAACTAAGGTCTGACTCTAGAGACACACCCAGATTCCTGACTTGATTTTTAGTTGTTTGACCCCTAGACTGAAGGTATGCGTTCACCTTGAGAACTTCATCTTTGTTTCCAAATGCAATGACTTCAGTTTTGTCTTTGTTTAACTGAAGAAAGTTTTGGCACATCCAATTGTTTACTTCATCAATGCATTGGCAAAGGGAGTCAATGGGGCTGTAATCATTAGGCGATAGGGCTAAGTAGAGCTGTGTGTCGTCTGCATAGCTATGGTAAGAGATTTGGTTCTTTCTCATTATTTGGCTCATTGGGAGCATGTACAGGTTGAATAGGAGTGGCGCAAGAATTGAGCCTTGAGGGACTCCGCATGTCATGGATGTCCACTCAGACTTATGCTCTCCTATAGTCACATAATAACCTCTCCCTTCTAAGTATGACCTGAACCATTTTAGGACTATCCCAGAAAGCCCGACCCAGTTTTCCAGCCTGTCAAGAAGTATGTTGTGATCGACTGTGTCAAATGCAGCACTGAGGTCGAGTAGTACTAGAACTGATAATTTGCTTGTGTCAGTATTTAAGCGAATATCGTAGTAAGAACTCGAGCTGCTGCGTTTTGGACCAGCTGTAGTTTGTTTATTAAGCGTGCAGGGCAACCACCCAGTAGAGCATTACAATAATCTAGTCTCGATGTCATGAAAGCATGAACTAATTGTTCCGCATTTGTTAATGAGAGCATATGTCGTAATTTAGATATATTTTTAAGATGGAAAAATGCGGTTTTACAGATACTAGACACGTGACTTTCAAATGAAAGATTGCTATCAAAGAGCACACCCAGGTTCCTAACCAACGACGAAGACTTAATAGAGCAGCCATCAAGTGTTAGACAGTATTCTAGGTTATTACATGTGGAAGTTTTTTGTCCAATAATTAGAATCTCTGTTTTTTCAGAGTTTAGTAGTAGGAAATTACTAGTCATCCAATTTTTTTACATCAGCTATGCATTCCGTTAATTTTGTGAATTGGTAAGTTTCGTTAGGTTTTGAAGAAATATACAGCTGAGTATCATCGGCATAACAGTGAAAGCTAATTCCATGTTTCCTAATGATATCTCCTAATGGTAGCATGTACAGAGTGAACAGCAGCGGTCCAAGTACTGAGCCTTGTGGTACGCCATACTGAACTTGAGATCGATAAGACATCTCTTCATTTACTGCTACAAACTGATAACGGTGAGAGAAGTATGATTTAAACCATGCTAGTGCAATTCCACTAATGCCAACATAGTTTTCTAGTCTATTTAAAAGAATTGTGTGGTCAATTGTGTCAAATGCAGCACTAAGATCAAGTAACACTAATAGAGAGCTACAACCACGATCGATGATAAAAGTAAATCATTTGTAACTCTAATGAGAGCTGTCTCAGTACTATGGTGCGGCCTAAATCCTGACTGAAAATCCTCACAGATATCATTTCTTTCAAGAAAGGAACACAGTTGTGAGGATACTGCTTTTTCTAATATCTTTGACAGAAAAGGCAGATTTGAGATCGGCCTGTAATTGATTAATTCTGAAGGATCAAGTTGCGGGTTTTTAACAAGCGGTTTTATCATAGCCAGCTTAAAGGTTTTTGGTACGTATCCTAGAGACAAAGACAAATTAATGATATTAAGAAGAGGATCTATGATCTCTGGAAGTATCTCTTTCAATAGCTTAGTCAGTATAGGGTCTAACATACAAGTTGTCGATTTAGATGAATTAACGAGTTTGCAGAATTCTTCCTCTCCTATAGTAAATGAATACAATTTTTCCTCAGGGAGACTAAAATGCACTCCCTGATGCGATACTGTAGTAGACGGTTGCATAGTTATAATTTTGTCCCTGATATTATCAATCTTATAAGTGAAGAAGTTCATAAAGTCATTACTGTTTTGCCCGGAAACTTCTGTGCTTGAAGCTTTCTTTTTTGTTAGTTTAGCCACTGTTTCAAATAAATACCTAGGATTATGTTTATTTTCTTCTAATAGGATTGAAAAATAAGCAGATCTAGTAGCTTTTAAAGCCTCTCTGTAAGCAATCGAGCTCTCTTTCCATGAAGTCCGAAATACCTCTAGTTTTGTTTTCTTCCAGTTGCGCTCCATTTTTCTGGCTGCTCTCTTAAGGGCCTGAGTGTGCTCGTTGTACCACGGTGTTGGACTATTTTCTTTAATCTTCTTTAAGCGCAACGGAGCAACTGCGTCTAAAGTGCTGGAAAAGAGAGAGTTAAAAGTTTCTGTTGCAATATCAAGTTCTTCTAAGCTATCTGGGATGCTGAGATGATGAAACTGATTAGGAAGATTATTGATAAAGCAATCTTTTGTCACGATCCACACACGGGGAAACAAGGGTAAGTTCCAAAAACAGTAGTTTATTTAGGGATAATCCAAAATCGAAAACCAGTCCAAAGCAAGGGTCAAAATCCAAAAGGCAATCCAACAAGAACAGGAACAAAACAAGAAGCAAGGACACTGGAACAGAAGTAGCGTTTTACATACAAGGACTCCGTGACACACACTGAAACAGACAGGGTTAAATACACAGGGAATAGTCAATGATAATGGGGAAATGGCTGAGTGCAATGAAGAGACAAGGATCGTGGGAAATGTAGTTCATGAAGTGAATGACACCGTGGGGAAGGAGGACATCTAGTGGACATCTGGGGAACACAAACCCAACACTGTGACATCTTTAGTGGCAGAAGTTATAGGTCTAACATATTTATAACATGGAGTCGGCTTTGCAGCCTTGGCTAAATGTAATTTACATGAGACTAGATAATGGTCTAAGATGTCATCGCTCTGCTGCAGAATTTCAACGGCATCAACATCTATTCCATGTGATAATATTAGATCTAGAGTATGATTACGACAATGAGTGGGTCCTGACACGTGTTGTCTAACTCCAATTGAGTGTACAATGTCTTTACGGGCCAATCCCAATGCATCTTTTTCATTATCTACATAAAATCACCAACAATTAGTGCTTTATCGTTAGCCAAAACTAATTCTGATAGAAAGTCCGCAAATTCTTTGACAAAATCTTTATGGTGGCCTGTATACAGTAGCCAGCAGAAATCTCAAACGTGATTTATCGTTTACACTTTATATTTTTACATTAAGCACCAACACTTCAAAAGAAGTATATTTAAAAAAAGATTTCTTAGTGGTTTTGAAAATATTACTATAAATTACAGCAACACCTCCCCCTTTGCGTTTTAGACGAGGTTCATGTTTATAACAGTAATCTTGTGGGGTGGACTCATTTAAAGTAATGTAATCGTTTGGTTTTAGCCAGGTTTCTGTCAAACACAGCACATCTAGATTATAATCTGAAATCATATCATTAACTATGAGCAATTTTGAAGTAAGGGATCGAATATTCAGCAAGCCAAGGTTTATCAGTTGCTCATCTTTATTATATCTGTTTTTTATTTGTTGAACATCATTAATTTTTTTTACTGACGTTTTTTGGATTTCCAAATTCGGGGAACAGACACAGTCTCTATATGATGATATCTAGGTGAAAGAGGCTCTATGTGATGGGATTTATCTGACCTTGGTGACGCGAGGCCGCTAGCAGACGGTCGGTTTAGCCAGTCTGTCTACTTTCTGACCTGAGCCCCAGATTGTCATGTTTTAGCTCTAAGACTATGTGCCATATTACTAGAGAGAAGAGCAGCACCATCCCAGGAGGGATGAACACCATCTCTTTTCAACAGGGCAGGCTTGCCCCAAAAACTTTTCCAATTGTCTATGAATTCTATATTATTCAACAGACACCACTTAGACAACCAACCATTGAGTGAGGCCAATCTGCTAACTATCTCATCACTCCTGCGAACAGGAAGGGGGCCAGAGCAAATTACAGTGCCTGACATCGTACTTGCGACTTTACGCACCTCTTTAATATTAATTTTGGTGATCTCCGACTGGCGGAGTCGAACATCATTAGTGCCGACATGAATAATGATCTTAGAGAATTTACGCATTAGCCAGCACTTTTAAATTTGCTTTGATGTCAGGCGCTCTGGCTCCCGGCAAACATGTGACTATGGTGGCTGGTGTCTCTATTTTCATGTTCCGTGTGATCGAATCACCAATTACCAGGGCACAATCAACAGAATTCTCAGTGGGTGTTTCACTGAGTGGGGCAAATCGATTTGTTATGGTAATCGGAACGGAAGAGTGTTTTTTTTAATCCGCGACTAGAGCGATCTCTCACGGTCACCCATCTGCCCTGCTGCGTGGGCTCTACTTCAGCCGGAACCGAATCATGTACAGAGTTCACTATGCTAGGCGCATCCAAAATAGTATCTAAAGCTCTAGTACTATCCTTACTATCCTCAATTAAATTTTGGATGTGTGTCTCTAGCTCTGAAATCTTCTCCGTCAGCCTGACTGTCTCCTTGTATTTATCACAAATAAATCCTATATTGCCATCGGAGAAGGCTATACTAAACATATGACATGTGACACAGGTGACAATAACAGGACAAGACATTACTCACCGTTTGTGTTGACTGATTCTTACTTACCTGGGCTTTAAGGCGCGGGCGCGCGAGAGAAAATAAATAATAAATAAATGAGCGCGGGTGGCGCGTAAACACTAGCGTGCTGTGCTAACAATAACGGAAGCTAGCGATGTAAGGTTAATCTGAGATGGTGGGTAAACTGTATTTAGTAATATAAACAACTAGAAATGATAGTAAATGATGGTTCAAAACAGAAAGAAATACGAAGCTAATACGAGGCGTAGAGCTTACAGCCTCGACGCAAACAAACTCACAGCAGGCAGGAAGGCAGACAGGAGCAATCGATCAGTGAACCTTCCTAAGGCTAATACATTATAGACTTCTATAATTCAATGTTAGGCTGCATAGATTAGGTCAGCCGGAACTGGGAACACTTTAAATCTTGATTTCATTTAAGCCAAAAATATTGCGTGCATATGATACGCACTTTATGGTGTGCAATACACACGTTTACAGTGCGTATCATGCACGCAAAAACAATTTTGGGCTATAAATGGCACTAGAAATAAAATTTGTGCTATAGATATCCATATGTGTGCTATCCACTTTCATGAGATCGTGTATGTTCCCACCATTCCTGAGATCTCTCTCGCTGCGCGTTCGTCCATCTGTGCAAGAACCCCCTTTAAACATGACCGATGTTTCAGATCTATGTCAAGTGTAAACACATGAGTCGGATATGGGTCACAATTTAAAGAACGTGTAAATGGACGGTCAAAAAAATCGGATATAGGCAAAAAATCTGAATTGGGCACCAAGACCTACAGTGTAAACGAGCCAACGGCAATCAGCATCAGCAAAATAAACGCAAGAAAACAGAAGACGAACAATGAAAAGAAATAGACACATGGAGAGTTTTTTCTTTAAGAAAAGTAGGCCCAACACTCTCCCCGTCAATGCTCTGACAACAGCCCAGACATGGAGCTACTTCAGCCATCAGTTCAGGGAAGCACTTTTAAACATTAGCACTTTCTATTTCTATTTTGAAATGTTTTATTTTGCTTAAAATGTTTTAGTTTGGCAGCTCAGTGAAGCACTCTAAGCATTTTTTTTTAAAGATTTGTATTTTTATATACAGTATAATTGTGCTTCAAATAATAAAAAAAGTATTTACCTACACCTTATTCTTGTTTAAAATCATTTACATAATATATATGAATGTATGGAGCATGATAAAAAGGTGACCTTGAAATTGTGCCGTAAAAAGGCGACGTGGGCCGAGGAAAAATTTGGGTGCACATAAATTTTGTGCTGGTGCACCTCAATAAAAAAATTAGGCGCAACAATGCAATCAAGGCAAAAAGTTAGTCTAGAGCCCTGGCTGGGTAGTCAGATTGGTGAGTCCATAATCAGCCATTTGCTGGCCAGTCAGAGTGTAGTCAGCCCGTTACCCACAAGTCCAGTAGAGCTAACCAAGAATGTGCTCCAACCTGAACCCCCCAAAGTCAACTTTATAGTGTGGTCTGACATCAAAGAACCACCCATGTTCAAAGGAGACAAGAGTGACAAGTATACAGTCCATCAGTGGATAGATGTTATGGAATTGTACTTGCAGAAAAGCAGTTGCCCCAAAGCGGAGAAAGCCGACAGCGTCATGAGTCACCTCCTAGGAAGGGCTAAAAATATAATCAAAGTGGGACTAAAAAGCAAAGCATCTTCTAGTCCGGCTAGGGTTGAGAAAATGTATGACATGTTGAGACACTACTTTAGTGATCACCCTGTGTCACTTTTGCCATTGGCAGATTGGCAAACACAGCCTAAAGCTAAGGAAAGCCCCGTAGACTATTGGGTGAGATTGAACTCCGCAGCTGAACGAGCCAATGGTCACTTAGAACGTAGTGGTGGTAACATGGAGAACATGAGTGCAGAAGTGGCCATGATGTTCATACGAAACTGCCCTGACCCATAACTGTCCAATGTGTTTAAATGCAAACCTATGAGCAAATGGTCAGTCGAAGAGATACAGGAGGCTATTGATGAACATCAGAGGGAAAGACAGTCTTGCAGAGTTCCCAGTACAGTTATGCCTTGCTCCCTTCAAGTATCGACCACCACCGCAGTCCCTAGTGTTGAGGTTGTGGAAAGTGAAATCGCTGCTATCAATGCCGCAGCATGCACTCAAAGTAGCCATCCTAAGACAGGTGATGCAGTCAATCCTGATGCATTAGAATGTGTCCTCAGCATGTTAGAGAGAGTGCTTAAACGAACTAGTCGGCCAGCACATAGTTCTTCAAGGCCCTTCCAAACACATGGAGCTCGCATTCCGCCTTGTCGCATCTGTGGGGACACAGCGCACACAGGTGCCTTATCTGCATGAGGGTTGGACACCAGCGTAAAGACTGTCCTAACGTTACAGAACCAGCTTCCCAGCCGAATATGGCGTCTCCCACTCAGGAAAACTATCCTGCTCGCATTGGGGAGGGGACTATGTGAGCGGGAAAAGCGAAACCCTCAGCAGCAAAGATGATCTTTTGAAGTACGAAGAAAGCTGCAAAGCAATTCCTGATAAGTGTCCTATATCAAAATGCGATGAAGTTGGAAACAGCTGACAGTCTTTTTTACACAGATGTTGTTTCAGGGGCCCAAGTTACATTACGTGTACAGCTTGACAGTGGGTCCATGGCCTGTACCATGAATGTGGAGGCTGAACGCAAGTTGAAGAGTGTAGGAGTTGTGCTCACACCCAGTGAAACGCGCCCCGATATTGTCCTTGTTGGTTGCGGTGGTGTCAGCCTTCAGCCTGAGAGTATTTACCAGCTTGAAATGGAAGTGTATGGACATGCAGTTAGTGTTCCCACTCTTGTCGTTCCTGGTCAGTGAGACGAAATGATCTTGGGCACTAATGTTATCAAGTACATCATCGGCCAGATGAAGAGTACACACGGGAATTGTCATGTCCTAAATCGACCTGAGAGTTCAGGAAATGAAGATATTATTCAGTTTTTGGACATGTTGTCTGGCCTCCACAGGTGGAAAGGCACTGAAATGCCCAGCAAGATAGGAACGGCTAAGCTCACCCAAGCCATAGTGCTGTGTCCTCAGCAAGAACACCTCGTCTGGGGATGGCTACCTGCTACCGCACCTGTTTCTCAGGGAAGTGCTGTTCTTGTTGAACCTGCAAAGTCACCGCCACATAAGAACATTGTCATTGGGCGAGTGGTAGCATCCATGAGTGATGACAGATGGGTGCCGATCAAGGTGAATGCTACAGACAAGCCCATAACATTGCGGTGGAACACCAAGTCGGCTGACGTATTCCCTTGTGTAGCTTTGGAGGATTTGGACATCGGTCCAGAGCATCTAGCCAGTTCTGAACCAAACTACAGGTGTTTCAGTCGCTGACAGCAGGCTCTCTGATTCAAGTCCTTGCAATAGACTGAGTAAACTCGGTCTAAGTGACCTTGATGTTGAGTCTTGTGAGGTGTCACCGAATTGGAAGAAACAACTTGTGCGGTTGATATGCAAATATGAGGATGTCTTCTCAAAGAGTAAACTAGACTGTGGCAAAGTGAAGGATTTCTCTCACCGAATACATCTTGCAGATAGTCGACCCTTTAGACTGCCTTACAGACGCGTGCTACCAGCACATTACCACAAGCTCAGATGTGTTCTTTCAGAAATGGAGGAGCTTGAGATAATTCGTAAATTCTCTAGTGAGTGGGCCTCCCCGCTGGTGCTCGTCTGGAAAAAAAGTGGATATCTACGCATTTGTGTCGACTACCGATGGCTGAATGCCCGCACTACTAAAGATGCCCATCTTTTGCCACACCAGGCAGATTGTCTAGCTGCGCTTGGCGGCAATGCCATATTCAGTGCTATGGATCCAGACATCCCAAGTCTCCCGGAAGTTCCGGGAGTCTCCCGCATATTGATAGCGGCTCCCTGATGCCCGCAAATTAGTTAAAATCTCCCGGAATCAAGAGCGCGCGAGCAAGAGCGGTTAGACTGTGCTCCAAACCGTGTAGCGCGCACGACACGACAGAGAGGGAGAGAGCGAGAGACTTTGCTTGTGTGTGCCGAGCGTGTGTGCATCAAGAAGTGCATGTAAGAGAGAGAGCATCCTGATTGGCCTGTTTTGGTAAGTCAACCAATCAATTGTCAGTGTGGGCGGGCTTTTATCTCTTCTCCCACGGAACCTATCAGTTCAGTGTATCTAGACACAGGAGCGGCATCATGGCAGAGGGAGAGTGCCCCAAAAAGCGAAAATATAAGTTGCTAAAATCTGCGAAGCAAGCAGCAACAAAATACAACGAAAGCAAGGAACAAAAGTAAAAGGCATTGGATGTAGGAAATAGGCCTTCATGTAGGCTACATTTGGCGCTTATGTAAATAGTTAATTAATTTTTCTGTTATATTAAACTTTATTTCGGTATACAAGTAAACTCTTGTTCTGTGGTGATATGTCGGGGGGGGGGGGGTGGACACCTCCCTGAAATGACTTGTTGCAGGTTGGGATGTCTGGATCCTGGATCTGTCCAGGATCTTACCTCAGGATTCTACTATATAGAGATGGCGGAGGAAGATAAAACATTCACTGCGTTTACAACACCAATGGGACTTTACGAGTTCAATCGGCTCCCTCAAGGTTTGTACAACAGTCCTGCAAGTTTTATGCATCTCATGATGGGCATATTTGGGGACCAGAACTTTCTTACCATACTCTGTTACCTAGATGACCTTCTAGTATTTGCACCAAATGAGAGTGTGATGATGGAGAGGCTTGAGCTGGTGTTCAGCCGCCTGAGAACCCATGGTCTAAAACTTGCCCCGAAAAAGTGCCACCTGTTACGTCGGAGTGTACGGTTCCGAGGTCATGTGATTGATGAGAGACTGGTAATGGCTGACCCTGACAAAGTACAAGCCATTACAGCGATAACCGAAACGCACTTATGATGGAAGATCGGGTTACGCCGTCTCAAAAAAAGATAAAGTCGTTCCTGGGTATGGTCATGTTTTATCGGCGATTCATACAGAACTGCTCTAGCATAGCTAAACCCTTGTTTGCACTGACTGCTGCACCGAGGGGACAAAAGAATAATGGAACAAAGCCATCTGCCTTAGGGAAGCTTAACCCAAGCAAATGGAAGAGGGAACAGTGTGACTCCTTTAATCAGCTTAAGTCAGCCCTTTTGGAGTCTGTTGTGCTTGCACACCCAGACTTAAACCGTCCATTCATCCTGTCAACAGATGCATCTTTGGATGGATTGGGCGCTGTACTTTCTCAAGTCCCGGAAGGCGAAACTAGAGCACGTCCTGTCGCTTTCGCTAGTAAGGCCCTTTCATGTGCCCAAAGAAATTACCCTGCTCACCGTTTGGAGTTCCTGGCTCTAAAGTGGTCTGTTTGTGACAAGTTCAGCCACTGACTGAAAGGCCATTCATTCGCCGTCTGGACAGATAATAAAGAGAAAAGAGCCAAAGATCGATGCGTGTGAGCAGAGGTGGGTCGCCAAGTTGGTACCATATGACTTTAGTATCCAGTACATCCCCGGGGAAAAAGAACGTGGTGGCAGATGCCATGAGTCGACAACCTTTTGTCCAAGAACGTGCAAGTCGGAGGTTGGTAACAGAACCTTACTAGAGACTGTTGGAGGAGGCCAATCACTTCAAAGAAGACGTAGTACAGCATGCTTTCAGAATCAGTGCTAAGTGTCAGAGTGTCGAACCTTCATTCTCTGACCAAGGGCAAAATGGTTTCTTGTTCTCAGATGAAGTGTCGGCCATACTGATGAACCAAGTAGAGTGGAATGCAGGGCCAAAGGGAAAAGTGCATTATTGGTTGGCTCAGGATGTGCACAATTTGGTTCCAGCTGGTCAAAGTGTGCTGCCTATATTTACACTGAAAGAGCTTCAGGATAAACAATCAGAAGATCCTGTTTTGGCTCGAGTTCTTTCCTATGTCTCCCGTGGCAGGAGGCCATCAAGACGTGAGAGGACAAAAGACTTGTTAAATATCCTGAAGACTCTTAAACCGTGGGAGAGATTGAAAATGTTGGATGGGGTTTTGTATCGTGAGTGCAAAGACCAGCTAACAGAAAAGAAGCTTTGGCAGTACGTCATCCCAGCTTCACTCACCCAACAAGTACTGCAGGGAGTACATGACGATGCTGGTCATCAGGGCCAGGCCAGGAGACTTCACTTGACCAGGGAAAGATTCTTTTGGGGAGGCATGGAGCGAGATGTCAGAGAGCATGTCAGGTGCTGTAAGCACTGCGTAGTGAGTAAGACACCTGAGCCAGAAGCAAGAGCCCCGCTCGAGAGTGTTAAGACAACCAGGCAGGAAACAATCAGTTAAGCAAGTAGCTCGCCAACTGTGGGACAGATATTTCTGTATCTATGGCTTCCCAGAGAGGATCCATTCGGATCAGGGTGCAAACTTCGAGAGTGAACTGATCCAGGAGTTGATGCAGATTGCAGGTGTCAAGAGGTCGAGGACGACGGCTTACCATCCTATGGGGAATGGCCACACTGAGCGATTTAATCGCACACTAGGCAGTATGATACGAGCCTTACCCCCAAGAGTTAAGCAAAAGTGACCTCAGATGTTACAAACGCTGACGTTCACCTGTAACTGCACTGCTCATGAATCAACGGGTTACTCACCATTTTATCTGATGTATGGAAGGATCCCTCGTCTGACAATAGATGTCATGTTCCATAGTGTTGGAAGAGATGATGTCATCACAGATTATGGTAGCTACGTTGCAAAAATGAGAGCTGATCTCAAGGACGCTCTTAACCTTGCGCAGGCTAATGCTAGTGCAAGTCAGCAACGACAGGCTGAATTCTGCAATAGGAGAGTAAAGGGATGCGACATTGAGGAAGGAGACAGAGTGCTGTTAGCCAACAAGGGTGAAAGAGGACGGAGAAAACTGGCTGACAAGTGGGAATCTGTACCTTAAATGGTGGTCTCTAAAGACCCCAGATGCCACATTTATCGCATTAAGAAAATCAGTACATGTCAGGAGAAGGTAGTACACCGTAATCTTATGTTGCAAGCCAACTTTCTGCCTCGTGAGGAAGGAGAGAATGAAGATGAGTCTTTGCACGATGACTCACAAACAACAAAAAAGTAATTTAAGTCATATTGAGTGGTGTATAAGGCACCTCTTTAGCAAGAGAATATCTGAGAGCCTAATCAATTTTCTTTTGTTCTTTTTCCTGTGAGTGTCAGGTAACATGTATGTTGTATGACAGTGGTGTTGTCAGTGACAAATTAATTGCCTTATTTGCTCCCGTATTCAACTGACAAAAGTGTAAGCTCAAGTTTTGTGAAGTTAAGGGGGAAGTATGTAGCCCGTCGATTTAGACACTTGAGTTTAATTTAATTTTATTATGTGCAAAGAGAAATGTTGTTTAAACTGTTAACTTCAGCAAAACTTGTTCAATTTACTATTTTCAATTGTTCCGATCGGGAGTTCCTACCAATTAATAATAATAATAATAATAATTAATAATTTAATTTAATGAGCACACAGCCAGGCTGGTGGAATTTGTTTTCAGTACAGCTCTTTGGTACAGGTTCCAGCATTACATTAAGCCTTAATTAGTGGGACACCGAAGGAAATTACAATGCTTTTCCTTTAAGCGTTCGCGTAGATGCATAGTGTATTCGAACGGAGAAGCAGAGGTAGTTTTTCTCTCATATTTGTCTTGCATTTACTGTCTTGTAATGTAATCACTATATTTATGTTAAAACACTGTTGAGAGTTTGTCATATTGTGTATCAGTGTGATTAGCTGATTTTCCTCGGAAGTGGCTTTTTTACCGTGTTAAAATAAGCGCTTCATTTTCACGTGCATCTTTCAGTGCAGGAATGAGAGAGTAGGCCATCCGATGTCTGTATACTAATTATTGACTCACTACTCTGTTAAAGGTATGTTTCAATTTGTGATTATTAATTTGACTGTTTATTATGTAATTTGTGAACTTAATTTGATGGTTGTGTGCCTCAGTATATATTCAACTTCGTCTTCATATATTCAACTTCATACGAATTACCGTGAGGTATATTTTCATGCAATGAGACTATGGTTGTGGGGAAAAAAAAAAAAAACTTTATTATACACACAGTAGTTCAACAATCAAATCCTGATGCACTTAAGAGTTTACAGTATATTTATTAGTACATTTCTGAGAATTTACAGCATATTTGTATGCTGACTTTTACAAATATGTTCTATTTATGTTTTCTGTGTGTGCAGCCCTGTTATTTGGGGTAATTCAGCATTGACATTTACACATTAAATGATATGTATTCCCCTTGTTAAACCGTTCGCGGGCAGATGCATTGTGTATGCGAACAGAGAAGCAGAGGAATGAGAGAGTAGGCCATCTGATGTCTTTATACTAATTATTGACTCACTACTCTGTTAAAGGTGAATAAATTGCACGTGTCCATCATCCCATTCATCGTGTGGTCATGTTTCTGTGGTGTCCGGAGGTTACCATTTGAACTCTGCTACACATCCTCAGCTGAGAGGCAAGTATCAGTACAATGAGTTATTTGAGGTTCTTAATCTTAGGATATTATTTTTTCTGATGAGGTTGAATTTTTTTGTCCTAAGAGTTTGTTTGCCATAACGACAGAGTGATGTCAATCTTGATAAAGCACAGTAAAACTGCACTTCAAATGAAATCTGAAAGATTTCTGTCACTTAATTGAAAGTATATTCACATAAAACTCTGACATTCATAAAGTATGGTAGCATACAGTTACCAAATGTCAATTTGAAATGTAATATGCACAATGACAATGCAATGTGTAAAATGGGAATGTATTTTTGTACTTGAATTTACATTTTCCATACTATGTGCAACATCTGGAGCAAAAAATATTCAAAATCAATAATATAATTGTAGTGAATTCAGTGTAGTTGGAGGAAGAAGAAGACGGGGTCGGCGAAGTTTGGGACTCGCACTTTATTATTCTCTTCAGCAAAGAGCAAATTCAAACAGTGCGCTCGTGCGCGGCCGCCGTGATACACTCACGGCAAACAGGAAACAAACAGTCACAGAACAAAACACTCAGTCTACGGTTTCTTGAACCACACGTCCACAATCGTAGTGCGAGTCCCAGGTCTCTCTCTCTCTCACTCTCACCGCCGGCAGCTTATATGCAGTCTCCACGCCAATTACTGCAATCAGACACAGGTGTTCGTTATCTTCACTTGACCCACTTACTCACCGCGCGGCTCGCTGACTTCTCTCCCGCTACAGACTTTGCGGAACCACGCCCCCCTCGCCACATACCCCCACCGCCCGTCTCAGGCCGGGGAGCCGTCCGGCCTGCAGCCCCCCCCCCCCCCCTCCTGGAGAGGAAGTCAGCCACAACCATTTGTGCACCCGGCCTGTGGATCACCTGGAACTTAAAAGGCTGTAAAGCAAGATACCAACGAGTGATCCGCGCGTTGGTATCCTTCATGCGGTGGAGCCACTGCAGGGGAGCGTGGTCCGAACAGAGGGTGAACTCCCGCCCCAGGAGGTAGTAGCGGAGGGTGAGAACGGCCCACCTGATGGCCAGGCACTCTTTTTCAATGGTGCTGTACATCGTCTCTCTCTTAGAGAGCTTGCGACTGATGTACAGCACCGGCCGCTCTACACCCTCCACCTCCTGGGACAGGACCGCGCCCAGCCCCCTGTCCGATGCGTCAGTCTGCAGGATAAAAGGAAGAGAGAAGTCAGGAGCATGCAAAAGCGGGCCGCCACACAGAGCAGCCTTTATCTGGGTAAAGGCCTGCTGGCAGTGCTCCGTCCACTGGACCGTATCTGGCGCTTCCTTTTTAGTTAGATCAGTCAGCGTGCTAGCGAGGTCCGAATAATTAGGCACAAACCTCCTGTAATATCCCGCTAGCCCCAGGAACTGTCTAACTTCCTTCTTGGTCTTAGGTCTCGGGCAGGTCGCAACTGCTGCCGTCTTATCAATTTGGGGACGCACCTGTCCGTGACCCAAGTGGAAACCCAGATACCTTACTTCCACGCGCCCAACTGCACACTTCTTCGGGTTGGCCGTGAGGCCCGCCCTTCTCAGCGTCCTCAGGACAGCCCGCAAATGCTGCATATGACGCTGCCAATCGGTACTATAGATGATAATATCATCCAAGTAGGCAGCGGCATATGCAGCATGCGGCCGGAGAATCTTGTCCATCAGACGCTGGAAGGTCGCTGGAGCCCCGAACAACCCGAAAGGAAGGGTAACAAATTGGTGTAATCCAAACGGCGTCGTGAAAGCTGTTTTTTCTTTGGACATTGGAGACAAGGGGATCTGCCAATAACCCTTTGTTAAGTCCAATGTCGAATAAAAACGAGCCGTGCCCAGCCGATCAAGCAATTCGTCAACCCTCGGCATTGGATAGGCATCAAATTTGGACACCGCGTTCACCTTTCTATAGTCGACACAGAAGCGGATCGAGCCGTCCGTTTTAGGAACTAAGACTATCGGGCTCGCCCAGTCACTGCTCGACTCTTCTATTACCCCCATCTCCAACATAGATTCTAATTCAGTCTGAACTACCTTTTTCTTGTGTTCAGGCAAACGATACGGGCGGCAACGTACCACTACCCCAGGTTCCGTCTCAACGTGGTGCTGAATGAGGTTCGTCCGACCAGGCAGAGGAGAAAACACATCCGCAAACTCGGCTTGAATATTTTTCACGTCAGTGAGCTGGGAGGGCGAGAGGTGATCTCCACCAAGAGCCAGCGCGAGAGATTGCGATTTTGAGCTCGCCTCAGGCCCGAGATCCTCCTCTCCACTCACCACCGTCGCCAGCATCACTGACTCTGCCTCAACCCACTTTTTGAGGAGGTTGAGGTGATAGATTTGATGTGCTCCACCTCTGTCTGTACGGGCTACCTCATAGTTAAGATCATTAACTCGCCGTGTGACCTCAAAGGGCCCTTGCCACTTTGCGAGTAATTTAGAGCTGGAAGTAGGGAGTAATACAAGTACCTTATCTCCCGGTGCAAATTGGCGGAGTCTAGTTCCCCTGTTGTAAAGCTGACTCTGTCTGCCCTGGGCCCGTAACAAATTCTCCATTGATAGCCGCCCCAAAGTGTGGAGTTTTGTTCTCAGGTCCAGGACATACTGAATTTCGTTCTTAGCAGCGGTCGGTCCGTCCTCCCAAGTCTCTCTAAGAACGTCAAGCACCCCGCGGGGTTGCCGTCCGTAGAGGAGCTCGAAGGGGGAAAACCCCGTGGAGGCTTGTGGGACCTCGCGTACAGCGAACAAGAGGGGTTCTAGCCATTTATCCCAATTTTTGGCGTCCTCGTGAACGAACTTACGAATCATGGCCTTCAAAGTGCGATTAAATCTTTCCACTAAGCCGTCTGTCTGTGGGTGGTAGACGCTAGTGCGAATCGATTTAATGCCCAACAATTCGTAGAGTTCGCGAATCGTTCGTGACATGAACGCCGTGCCCTGATCAGTGAGAATCTCCTTGGGGATTCCCACTCGGGAGATTAGCGAGAAGAGTGCGCTCGCAACACTTTTAGCCGAAATGTTGCGAAGCGGAACTGCTTCTGGGTATCGCGTTGCGTAGTCCGCCAGAACCAACGCAAAGCGATGCCCTCGTGCCGACCGCTCTAATGGCCCGATGAGGTCCATACCAATTCTCTCGAAGGGGACCTGCATTAACGGAAGGGGGCACAATGGTGCTTTTGGATTGGCCGGTGGATTCACCAACTGACATTCACGACAAGACGCGCACCACCTGCGCACGTTCTCGTGAATGCCCGGCCAGAAGAACCGGGCCATGAGACGGTTTAGTGTCGCCGCCTGCCCTAAATGCCCGGGCATTGGGTTAGAGTGAGCCGCCTGAAAAAGCATTTTCCGGCGGCTTTTAGGAACCAACAACTGTGTTGTATCTTCCTTTGTCTGGGCGTCTTGGGTCACCCGATACAACCTATCTTTTAAAACAGCAAAATAGGGATAAGAGAGCGGTTGGTCTGGATGGAGGAGCTGGCCGTCGATGGAGCGGACCTGATTGAAGGCGTTCTTTAGAGTCTCATCCTGGGACTGCTCCAGGGGAAAATCATCGCGCTCGGAGAGAACCGTTCTCTCCAGAGCCCTCTGTTCCCCTGCAGCAGGACCCGTTGGTCCCGGCTCAGCATCCCCCAGCTGAACAACCGCTGTCTTTCCCCTGTTTTGTTTTTTCCAAGAGGCACCCGCTGATAATACCCCCAATAATTCGTTAAAGGCCGGCCAATTCGTTCCCAGAATGAGCGGATGCCGGAGGTGCGGGTTAACGGCCACCTCCACACTATGCTTTTGCCCCCTGAATTGAACTACGACCGACATTAACGGGTATCTCACCACCACCCCGTGCACACACCGCACCTTAACCATGCGGCTGCTATCCAATGCCCCCGGTTGTATCAGACTTTGATGTATAGAGGTTTGGTTACAGCCTGAATCCACCAAAGCCTGATAAGTACCCCCCTTGATACTCACTGGTATCTGGTACAGGCCAGTTTGATCGGGGGCAGCCTGCGGCGCGTCGGGGACTCGGATCAGCGTCCCCACCTCCATAACCGGACACCGATCTACAAAGTGACCCGGGTCCCCGCAGCGCCAACAGGCCGGCCCAGGCCTCCCCGCCGCTCCAGTGGCGGGAAGCGGGTCAAGGAATTGGCGTGGAGAGTGCAGGGCTGCCGGACTCGGGACGGGGTAGTCGGTTGAAGCGGGCCCCCTGGGTGGGGCCCGGGACGCAGGGACGGGCTCCGCCGGTGTCCCTGTCCTCCACCTTGGCGCCGGCCGGGGCACCAGCCCCCCGCGAGACCTGGGAAGGGGCACAGGTTTGGGGAGAGAAGGGGTAGAGAGAGAGTGAGAGAGAGATGGAGAGAGAGAAGCCGATGGAAGGGGCTCGCCGACCCCTGAGCACGCCACCATGTGGTCTTCCGCCAGGTGGATGGCCTGGTCCAGCGACGTCGGGCGGTGGCACTGGACCCACTGAGCAGTTTTCCTCGGTAGCGTGGTGACGAACTGCTCCAGTACCACCTTGTTGATGACATCCTCGACGTCGCCTCCGTCGGCCATCAGCCATCTGCGGCAGGAGTCCCGGAGCTGTTGCGCCAGCACGAAGGGCCGGCCAGACTCCCCCAGGCTCAAGGACCGGAACCGCTGGCGATGTTGTTCGGGGGTCCGGCCGACCCGCTGCAGAATGGCGCGCCTCAGGTCTTCGTAGACCAGGAGGTTCTGGACTGGCAGCTGGTTGGCGGCGATCTGGGACTCACCCGACAACAGTGGGATGAGTCGCATGGGCCAGTCCGCTTGGGGCCATCCCTGGGCCTCGGCCGACCTCTCAAAGAGGTCCAGGAACGCCTCCGGATCGTCCTGGGGACCCATTTTGTTGAGGGGCGGGGCCGAGGCCGTAGCTGTAGCGGGGACGGCCCGAACCTCCCGGTCGAGCCAGCTCCGGAACAGCTCGCGGTCTTCTTGCTGGCCTTGGAGGAGCATCTGGAACCGTTGATCCTGCTCCTCTTTTACGGCCAGCAGGGCGTGGTGTTGCTCCCGGTGAAGACCCGCGAGCGTTTGGATGAGCTCCGCAAATGGCGTTCCCGGCGGGGTCTGCATGGCGGCGGCAGTCTTCTCCTTCCCGGGTTTCGGCACCAGTGTAGTGAATTCAGTGTAGTTGGAGGAAGAAGAAGACGGGGTCGGCGAAGTTTGGGACTCGCACTTTATTATTCTCTTCAGCAAAGAGCAAATTCAAACAGTGCGCTCGTGCGCGGCCGCCGTGATACACTCACGGCAAACAGGAAACAAACAGTCACAGAACAAAACACTCAGTCTACGGTTTCTTGAACCACACGTCCACAATCGTAGTGCGAGTCCCAGGTCTCTCTCTCTCTCACTCTCACCGCCGGCAGCTTATATGCAGTCTCCACGCCAATTACTGCAATCAGACACAGGTGTTCGTTATCTGCACTTGACCCACTTACTCACCGCGCGGCTCGCTGACTTCTCTCCCGCTACAGACTTCGCGGAACCACGCCCCCCTCGCCACAATAATAATTTGCATTACTACACTAGCTTTAAAATATAGTTTAAACAGAAATTTGAACATTTTATACGTTTTTAAAATTTACAATTAAAATCTATTACAGAAATTAGATGTTTAACATGTTCAAGCAAATATTGTAGCAAAATGATAAGTTATTTTTCCTAGTTGCATTTACACTCAAAGTTAAGGTGCTTGATGCAATGATTGCATTTTCAAAAACACATTGAATTTTGCTACGTTCATTGCGGGTATTTAATAAAAATGCAATCGTGAGTGTAAATGCAATTAAGAAAAAAAGCATTTAAATGATAATTTTGCTACAATTTTAGCTTGAATATGTTAAAGGGTTAGTTCACCCAAAAATGAAAAACTCTGTCATTAATTATTCACCCTCATATCGTTCCAAACCTGTAAGACTTTTGTTCATCTTCAGAACACAGATGAAGATCTTAATAATGAAATCTGAGAGCTTTCTGACCCCCCATAGACAGCTAAGCAACTACCACTTTATTGTTTAAAAAGTTCATAAAGTGATCGTAAAACTAATCCATATGAATAGAGTGGTTTAGTCTAAATTTTGTGAAGACATGATCGCTTCCTTTATGATGAACAGGTTGAATTTAGGCTTTTATTCACACATCAGAAACGGTAAACGGAAGTTCAAGCACGTTTGTTTGACATACGAGAACAAATGAGGTTCACTCTCGTGTGTTGCGCAGCACGTTTGAGAAAGGTTTGTTCTCATGTGTCAAGCATGTTCGTTGAGCTTCTGTTTTGTTCGCTAATCAAGGTTTAAATGTGAAGAAAAGACTAAATTAAATCTTCTCATCATATAAAGCAATCGAGTCTCTTCAGAAAATTTGAACTAAATTGCTCAATTCAAATAGATTGTTCTTACTATCGCTTTATGAACTTTTTGAAGCACCAAAGTTTTAGTTGCTTAGACTGTCAATGGAGGGACAGAAAGCGCTGCGATTTCATTATTAAGATCTTCATTTGTGTTCTGAAGATGAACAAAAGTCTTACAGGTTTGGAACAACCATGAGGGTGAATAATTAATGAAAGAGTTTTTCGTTTTTGGGTGAACTATACCTTTAAACATCTCTAATCATTTGTGTAATACATTTTAATTTAAATTTTGCAACTTATATAATTGAAACATATTGAACATTTTTATGTTAAAACAAATGTAGGAAATGGCTAATTTAATTATATTATTGAATTTGATTTGTCACTTTGCCCCAAACATTGTACATATGGTATGGAAATTTACTGTAGTATTACTACAATATAATTGTAGTAAAACCATGGTATCAAAACCATGGTTTTAATACCGCCCCAAAATACCACGGTTACTACAGTCATAGTTAAACAGTTTTACTGTAGTAAAACCATGGTAAATTTTCGTAACTTACCACAGTTATTTGATAGATTCGTAAAAGGCGCGCGCGAGATAGAAAATAAATAAAAAAAGACGGCAGGCACGGATAACGGGAGCACGCGCGAGAAAAATAAATAAAGATGACAGGCATGGATGGCGCGCTAACAGACTAGTGAGTTACTAGAGTGTTGTGCAGGCTAGCGAAATGACTAACCTGTTGTGCAATGATATGGATTTAGATGGAAGTGATGTAAAATTAATGTGTGGTGATGAGTAAGATATAATAAGCAATATAAACAACACGGAATGATAGTAAATAAAGAGTCAAAACAGAAATCAATATGGAGCTTACAGACGCAAACCACACAGCAGCAAGGCAGACAGGAGCAATCGATCAAAGGAGTCCAATAATGATCAACAGGACGTAATGCGCCAACAGCACTTTATGACTTTATGAACTTTACTTACAAGATTGATATTATCAGGGAGAAAATTATAACTATGCAACTGTCTACTACAGTATTGCATCAGGCAGTGCATTGTAGTCTGCTTCGGGAAAAATTTGATTAATTCATTGCTATATGACAGGAAGAATTTTCTAAACTCGTTAAATCATCTAAATCGACAACATGTATGGTAGACCCTATACAGACTAAGCTATTGAAAGAGATGCTTCCATATATCATCTTCTTAATATCATTAATTCATCTTTTTCATTAGGATATTTACCAAAAACTTTTAAGCTAAAAAAAAAAAAACGCAACTTGATCCTACAGAATTAGTCAATTACAGGCCGATCTCGAATCTACCTTTTCTGTCAAAGATAAAAGCAGTATCCTCAAAACTATGTTCCTTTTTAGAAAGAAATGGTATGTCCAAGGATTTTCAGTCAGGATTTAGATTGTACCATAGTACTGAGACAGCTCACATTAGAGTCACAAATGATTTGCTCTTATCATCTGATCGTGGTTGTACAAGTGTTACCCGATCTTAGTGCTGCATTTGATACTATTGACCACAACACTCTTTTAAATAGAATCGAAAATTATGTTGGCATTAGTGGAATTGCACTAGTATGGTTTAAATCATACTTATCTGACCGTTATCAGTTTGTAGCAGTAAATTAAGAGATGTCTTATCGATCAAAAGTTCAGAATGGCATACCACAAGAGTAATGCTATTATGGGTGGTTGCCCTGCATGCTTAATAAACAAACTACACCTGGTCCAAAACGCAGCAGCTCGAGTTCTTACCAGAACCAGGAAGTATGACCATATCAGCCCGGTTCTGTCAACACTGCATTGGCTCCCTATTAAACATTGTATCAATTTTAAAATATTGTTGATTACTTACAAACCACGAAATGTTTTAGCTCCCCAGTACTTGAGCGAGCTCTTAACACATTATAGTCCTTCACATCTATTGCGATCTCAAAATTCAGGCCAGTTGATAATACCTAGAATATCAAAATCGACTGCTGGCTGTAGATCCTTTTCCTATTTAGCACCAAAACTTTGAGAATAGTCTTTCTAACATTGTCCGGGAAGCAGACACACTCTGTCAGTTGAAATCTAGACTAAGAACACATCTCTTTGACCTAGCATGCACATAACAAATTATAGATGTGTCTATAATTCAATGTTAGGCTGCATAGATAAGGTCAGCCGGAACTGGGAACACTTCCCATAAATTCTGATGTACTTGTTACATCATAAGAAGGATGGTGTTTATGCTAATATTAGTCACTCTGTTTATCCCAAGGTTTACCACAATCCACCGGATCCAGGCCGTTTCCAGATCTAATGAAGGGCCAGCACCTGGACACGACAACAACGCAGTCCTGAAGTGTCAACTAGTCTCTCCCCTGTGAAGGCCTCCTTCCTTTCCATTTACCTTTACCTTAAACTTTGTCGGAATAATTCCGGTTCACGTGGCTACGCGGAAGCGATAAATAATTCTTTATTATACATTTTTAAGGCCAGACAAGTAGTTTGTTGAGGGATGGTTTGTAAAGAAGGACTACATGCCTGCACACATAATACATTCAAACGCGCATACAGATAAAACATGTTATGCGCATTTGCATGCCGTCTGCGTTTTCGCGAGTATGTGCAGAGATTAACCTTTTTTTCAAAAATATTCAAGGCTTGCACCTTGGAATCTATTTCAGGGTTTGCGTTCTCGAGCCACCTGGCACTGTTTTGTGCAGATGAGCCGGCAGGAGTGCGTTGAGTGTTTTCTCTTAGAACGGTGTCGTGTTAGCGACCCCTAAGTTAATAACTAATGATCTTTGCAACGGAAGTGAATCAGTCAATCAAAAAATAACTTTAGCTGGACAATAACTTTATTCTAGAGCTGCTGTAAAGCCAAAACAATCTCTGTTACTGTAATTTCCTATTATCACTGTAAAGCTTCTTTTAAACCATCTGTATTGTTAAAAGCGCTACACACACACACACACATCATTCATTTTAGTGGCATTAATTGACCAACGGGGTTCTGAATATGTAATATGTAAGGGGTTTTATAAGTTTTCCCCAATTCTTTTTTTAAGACATTGAGCAGATGGTCCAGTCCAAATTCAGTTATTCACAGCGCATATGTGAGATCAAGATCAAAGATCAAGATCAAACCATTTAGATTTTGTTATTTGTTATGAGTGGTCTGTCCCCAAAGCCTATACATCTGTCTTTGGTTTCATAATCTTTACAATGTACAAACAATATCTGACACACACATCTCTCTTCATAATGAATGTTAATAGTTAGCCTATATAGAAAAAGTGGACAAAAGGCCTGCAGTCATATTAACCCATACTACACAATGTTCATTACAGTATCATGATTGCCTTAATCTATTCCATATTTCAATGAATTGGTTCAATACAATAATGACACAAGATCAAGACTCCAAATTTGCGTATCGTAAATTACAGTAGTTCCCCTTTTGTCCACTAGGTGGCAAGAAATTCCAAGCTAAAGGCATTACCACGGACAACCTCAAGTCAACGCCCAACATGTGGACACACTGAAGAGTCAAAGGGCTGCATGAGTGCTTCCCCTCTGTTCTGTTTATGCTGGCTTGGCTTTCATCATAGCTAGATGAGACATTCTCTTATATTGAATGAAGCATACAAGGTTATAATATGGAGCTTTTTTTTACGGTCATTAAACCTAAACCTGATATTAGAATCGATGGAAGAGGACAAGTTTTTGGGAATCATAACCATATTGCTTTACATATTATGACAGTTGGTTCAGGACGTCTTTTAAGTCCAGCCATTCAAACACTGTTGCTTTCAAGTTTTCTCTTCTGTGCTCACTGCAGGTGCGCCGTATGGTTACGCAAGTCTGTTTTTCTGAGGGGATTTGCTGTCTCTGGTGAAAAGCGAGACACTGGAGTGAGGGGGGCAAGGGCTACACCTTTTCTTTTGTTCTTTCACCTGTTTCTGAGTATCTTATTGCCTTGTATTATCCAAGATACTTGTAAAATCCATTCAGGGAAAGAGAAACAACAGCAGATCACCTGAAATGAACCACTGAAAGTAACTGAAATGAGAGGAAAAATGGGAACTCAGTATGTCAAAATTATACAGTATGTCAAAAGTTACTAGTCGTTCATGTGTTACAACATGAAATCGTTTGGACGTTTAAATGTAAATTGCTTTAAATATAGTGAACACGTTTTATGGATATGCTGAATACTTTTGTGCTTTGAAACAGACACTATTTTGGTGGAAATAATAATTGTCCAGGTTGCTTTTCATCTTTTTAGCTTTGAACTGATAGTTTCCCAGCTTTAAAAAAAAAAAAAAAGAAAAGAAAAAAAAGTCTCTCAGAGGACTTTGGGTCATAGGATTTACTTAGCCTACTTTTTCAAACAATTTAGTTTGATGAATGGCTTTTCTTAATCGAATGACAACCATCCCAACTGTTAGGAACTACAAAGAGTTATTGGAAATCTGAGAGTGCTCATAAATTCAATGAAAGTATGCCTATAATAGACTTGAATGACCTTCTATAATTGTCTTTAAATGAGAGATTCAGCCCAACTAATCTGTAAACTGATGTTTTGTACAGTCTTGTTTAGTTTCATCCAACGTAGCCTGTTTGACTTCAATGAACTCAATGAATGTCTTTTGTTTATTTACTGTGTGCCCTTCAAACGTCACGATTACCATGACGTTTTTCATTTGATTGGAGAGCTATGATGTGAAAATCCATTCATGAACACTATATCCTTTATATTGGTACACACAGAATATGTGTGTGTACAGTATGTGTGAGAGAGTTCCTCTGCAAGATGTTCCCTTTCATTTGTTGTGGAAATTAGTGTCTGTATGAGGTTTGTATGCATGTTTGTGTGTTTCATGGTGCGTATCATGGTTATAATAGCTAGCAGAATTCGAGAGCAGCCACTTTTGTCAGCTCAGTATTTTAGAAAGAAGAGAAATTGAAAATCGAAGAATTTGCCTATATTTAGGAACATTACAAGCCTGAGACACTGCACCCTGATTCCGTGCTGAAAAGGCAAACCATTTTCCTTCCCTCCATGACAGATTCATCGTCTTCAATGAATGGATGTGATCCAAGACCTCCTGTGCTACATGAGAGTCAATGTCAGAGCAGGTGGAGACCTTGAACAATTCTCTTTTTATGTGTATTCAGAGGAGGCCGTGTTTGATTAGGCACAGATCAGGATGTGTTCTATAAATGTACAGATGCACAAGAGGTCAATGACCCCCAGGGTCTTTTTTATTAAAAATCTGTTTTATTCAAAACTTTAATCTTGATTAAATATTCACCACATCGAATGATTACTATTATTATATTACCGTAAAACTTCAAATAATAGCCGAGTCCCAAATAGACGCTTCTCTTTTACACGCCTGGTGTGGCGACAGGTTTGGATAAACAAAGGGCGGTCTCAAATAGAGGCCTGGTCTGTTTTTTAGTTTTGGGTTGTATTTAATCTTCTAAAACCCATCAAATCGTCTGTTTAAGCCAGTTCTATGGTGCAGATTGCGCACGCAAGAGAGCCCTGCGCATCTGGGCGGGAGCTGTTAGCGCAAGAAAGGCAGGCAAAATCAGCGGAGGCCGGAGAGGGAGAAGTGGAGGAGAGGGACGGGGAGGAGGAATTCACCAATGAACTTGTAGTTGAGGATCGCGGTGATGATGATAGTGATGAATAGGGTAATTTTGTATCACATGATTGCAGTTGTTTTACAGGGTAGCCTTCATTCTTTCTTGTTGATGTGTTTCGGACAACAAGTTCATAGGCTCGATGGATATTACCGATAACTTGTATTGTTCAGCCCATGGCTGTCACACACCGGACAAGAAGCGCCGCGTCTATGACAACTCAAGGTACAGTACAATCATATCATAGTAAAGACATTATCTTAATTTCATAATGTAACATAACAATATTGCTGGCCATAAACTGAGAAAGAGTGCGTCCGGTGTGCGATACCTCGAGTTGTTCTAGACGCGGCGCGGCACAGTGCTTCGCTTCTCGTCCGGTGTGCGACTCCCTTTAGACATACGGTAATATTGTAGGCTAATTATTACATTAACTGATTTGTTAAACACATTCGAATTATAAATAAAACGTAATATAATGTGGTAACCTCCTACTGGCATGCTTTCCGTCTATCAGCCTATGCTATTTGGATCGTTATCTCTAGGCTTACACTCAATGAACAACATCTCAACACTAAATTAAAGGCCTGTCTCATATACACCTGTCTCATATACACCTGTCTCAAATACAAGTCGGTGCAGTTCGACGATTTGGGAAAATAAAAGCCCGGCCAATTATTTGAAGTTTTACGGTAATACAATAATTTATGAACAAATTAGCATTTTTCTTATTTCACATTGCTCCTTGCTGCCTTTTAAAATCCGCGTGTGTTTTACAGTTCTCGTACAAATTCCAAATCATCTAGTCCCTTGTGTACATCATTTAAGCAATTTCTTATTTCCTTTGAACAAATTGCTTTTGTACATATTGCAATTGATAATTTACAAATGGCAGCTTTTTTCCACATTTTCAATTGCTCATGTCATGTTGATCAATATATAGTAGAAGGTTCCCTTTCCGTCGAGAACGTCAGACGTAGTTGACATCAACTGAATGGGGATCACGCTAGGAAGCCAATCGTCTTCGATTACTATTGAATGAGCCAATGGAATTGGCGTGCGTGACTTTCATCATTCCTGAAAGAGCAAAACGGGTGCGTTTTTGTCTTTTTCAAGATGTCATTCCACCCGTGCGTTTCTGGATGCGATTCCCGGTTCCTCTATGACGGTCACAATTGTTGCTTTACATGTTTGGGCTCACAGCACGCTGAAGCAGTTTTTGTGGACGGTTTATGTTCCCATTGCGGAAATATGACTGTCGCGGTGTTGAGATCGAGACTCGCCTTCGTCCGCGAAGCGCTAGTCCCCATTACCGCACCCCACCCTACGGGTGCCGCGTGGGATGGGTGATAGGAGGATAGTGTTGGATGTCTCGCCTGGTAACCATTCCCTGTGGGCTCCTCACTCCTCCCTTCCACCGCAGCCGTTGGAGTCCCCCGTGGAGCATGCTGGTCCATCTGTAATGGGTGGGCCAGTCGTTTCACCCGGGGCTCCCCCAGAGGACAGGAAGCCGATTGCAGCATCGGAGGGTGAGCTGGCCTCTGGAGATGATGACGTTACTGCGATATCTTCCTCTGGGAGCATAACGTTGCCCGAGCTGGATCCAGAAATGTCAGCTATGCTGAAACGGGCCGCCAAGGCTGCCAGGCTCGCGTGGAACTCTCCACCGTGTCCTGTTCAGTCTTGGTTGGATGATTGGTATCTCTGGGTGGGCCGTGCTGGTTCTCAGCCCGCCGCCCCAGTACCCTTCTTTTCCAAAATGCATGGAGAGCTTACTAGGTCGTGGACGACACCTTTTACTGCCGGAAACTGAGTGGTTCTTCCCCCCTCGCTACCATTGACGGAGGAGCAGTGAAGAGTTACGAGGCTATCCCTCCAGTGAAGGCGGTCTGTCGCAACACAGGTGCACCTGTGTCCGGCGGCCGCTGCTTTTGGGGAGATCCTCATCTCCCCCCTAAGGCCTGTGAGTTTTCGTGCGACAGGCAGGACTTACAAAGCCTGTGGGTAAGCCGCCTCTTCTTTGCGTGCCATGACATTGCTACAGGTCTATCAGGCCAGGGCACTCATGGATGTGCACGAGGGTAGACCAGACTGTGCGCTCATAGGTGAGCACCGCACTGCATCCGAACTTGCTCTCCGGGGTATGAGTGTTGTGGCGTGCACGATCGTCCACATAAGTGGTTCAGGAGCGCCATTGTTGGCTCAGCCTGGTCGATATGGCGGATGCGGACAAGGTTCGGTTCCTGGTCTACCCAATTTCCCAGATAGGCCTGGTTGGTGACATGACAGTGAACCGCACCCAACAGTTCTGCCCGCTGCTGCCTTCACCCCGCCTGCTCATCGCAGAGGGCGTTCCCCTGCCGCTGCTCTCGCTGGGGCTCCGCAGCAGCCTCCACGTAGGCCTCAGCGTGGAGCAGGCCACGGTAGGGACGCCCACCCCACTCCAGGCGCTGCCAAGCCAGGTGGCAAGCGACAGCGTAAGCATTCCTGAGCGGGCCGCTCAGGGATAGAGGAGGTTGCTCTTGGCGTTGGTCACTCCCTTCCCCCTGGTGAGGGCTGGGTGGAGTCTTTGTTGGTGTGTGTGTGTCTGTTCCACCGCTTGTTCCCAAAAAAGAGCGGAGCAAGCGGAACCCACACTTCAAAGAAATAGCAATTTCCTCTGTTCCTGGGACCCAAGAGGGGTGTATGACCCTGCAAACCCTTGCACCCCTCATCCCCCTCTTGTTCGCCAGCACGGCAGCTGGGTGCGGTTCAAGGATCCGGTTATCCGCCTTCTCACGCATCCCTGGCCGTCTCGTGGAGACAGGTAAGTGTCGTGCACCACACTCAGACCCTACTTTGGGCCGCCTTCGTGCCTTCCGAGCCGGGTCCCTGTCCTCCACCTTGCTGCCCCACCTCACTTCAGGCTTCCGCCCAAGCTCAGTGATATTCATCACACCTTGGTGTTGTGCAAATATGCTCCTAAAATTAGTGACTTTTCACACCCAAGTGTTGAGCAGTGCCTGTCTTATGTGCGCCCATCGCAGTCTGTTGGCGAAGGACGCAATGTAGCCTCTTCCTCCAGCCGATATGAAGACCGGCTTCTATAAGCCCGTACTTCATTGTACCCTAGAGAGATGGGTCATAACCATCTTGGTCCTGTGTTAATTGAAACGGGCCTTTTTTGGAAGCCTCCATTCAAGTTGTTAAGCTAGTTGTTTTGACCTGTTGTTTCTCCGGACCAACGGTCCTTAGAACAAGTGTCCATCAAATATTGACTGACGGGCCACGTGCAAAGGGCATGCAGTAACGGAGCTCTGGGCGGCCCTCCGACTGCATTGGCATCCATTGTCTACATTGCGACCACTGCGCTACACTTCCCTCGCATGTTACAAGCCCGTCACCACCTCCTTGTAGTCAGAAGCTTCTGAGGTCGCTTCATTCCACTATTTCTTCCAGCCTGCTCAATCGTGCTGCCAACGAGTTTCACGACAGCCTATGGCCAGGGAGAGTGGAGACTCCATCCCCAGGCGGCCCAGCTGGGCAGGGACCACTTCGGGGATGCAAGTTACATCTGTTTGCCTTTCTGGATTCGTTCGTCTTCCAGTTGTATTTTTCTGTTCGAGCCGACATCCCTTGGAAGGACACTGGCTCTCAGCTGACCCCGGGGTCCCGCAGAAATGCGTTCCCCAGTGAGCCTTCTAAAGCGGCTATGTGATTCATTGTCGCTTGGCGCCCTCTCAAGTCAGTGATTTTTATCACACTCAGGTGTTGAGCAGGAATGGTCCTGAAGCTCAGTGATATTCTTCACACCTAGTGTTGAGCAAGGCTCCTGTCTGGTGCGCGCATGTCGCTTGCACGTACTGTGCTAGGTCAGGAGTGGAGCAGGTCTTGATAGTTGCCCCTTATTGGCCCAACCAGACCTAGTTCTCCCCTCGACAGCCCTTCCTGACTTCTCCTGAAAATATTCCCAGTGACGGGGCATGATGGCACCCGTGTTCGGACCCCTGGTGGATTCCAGGCCAGTTCTAAATTTGGACGCGGAGGTTCAGGTTGTTTCTGCAGGATTATGTGGTAGTCACCATCACTTCTGCGAGAGCACCCCCTAAACAGGAAGTTGTGCTAACGCCAAATAGAAGTGGGACCTATTCGTTAAATGTTCTCTCCCTGAGGAGATCCTGAAGGCGTTCAGTCATTTCAGTGCTCACTTTCCTGCTAGATGGGTTGCAGTGAGGGCTGTGTCCTCGCACATCATGATGCAGTAGCATGGGAATCACGTCCTGATCGTCAGGTTGCTGAGGGAAGGAAGGGAAATGAAACACCCTATCTCTGGTGCTACTGCACTGCAGAGACCACCCCTGAGCCACTGCAGGCAGTGAGTTAAAAATTCTGTTTTAAGAAACAGCTTTCAGTCAACGAGTTGTGCCTGGAATTTGGGCTGGCTAACTCTCACAAGCTGAGACCCGGCCTGGATATGTGCCCAAGGTTCCTACCTCTCCCTAAAGGTGGGACCAGATAGTGAGCCTGCAAGTGCTGCTCCTGAGGAGGCAGACCCAGCCCTGGCTTCTCTGTCCGTCCGTTTCATTGCGGTTATACGTGCACAGAACGTAAGCCTTAGGACCTCAGACCAGTTCTTGTCTGTTAAGGACATCAGCGGAAAAGGCTGTTTCCAAGCGAGGTTGGCTCACTAAATGAGTGGTTGCCATCTTGGTGAAAATTCCGAGATGCACGTGTCCACTTAGGTGGTGAGCTCCTCTGAAGTTAGTGTGTGCTCCTGCCTAGGCATTGACACAGCGTGCTTCGCTGATAGATATTCTAGAGTTGGGGGTTGGGCGACACCTTTAATCGAACCGCTGTTTCCTGTGGGCTCCCTTCTTATGAAAGCCAGTTTCACCGTGAGCCTGGTTCGAAGTGCCGTTCTGCTGCGCCATTCCCCTCCTATGGAATGGATACGTGCGCAATTCTTGCTCCAGTAGAGTGCTCCTTATTAGCTGAACCCTGTTGAGTTTCTCCATACCCTTTGGCTACGGACGTGGCGGAAATCCGAACCCAGGCCTATAACTTGTATGCACTGGTGGAACCTGTGTTAGGCTAGGTCCATATGTTGTGTTCCCTTCGGCGATCCCATATGTGTATTCTTCTACGGTACGGCTCCCTACGGTGAGCCTGTGTCTTCCTTTGGCAGAACCTGCTCTGCCGTCACTGTCTGGTTGAGTCTCCCCCCTGTCATAGGCTGGAGCCACCACAATGACATTCCATATATTGTACTGCCTGGTCATCCACCCAGTTCATATGTGTATTTCCACATGTACCTCCTTGTACAGGATGTGGCTTCCACAGCGTCCCTTCCTTCCATGTACAGGGAACGCTTTCCCAGTGATCCTGCAGGAACAGCAGTGACTTCCCTGGCCTAAGCCCTGTCCCGTCTCCTTAAATCGGGGGATCAGGTGGCTCTGGCTAGGCACTGGAAGGTGGCAGCACTAGTGGCGTTTTCAAATAGATCCCCATTCAGTTGACTGAAGGAGGGAACGGAGGACGTAGTCCCCTTGCCACTACTGCCGATCGGCTCCTCAGCGAAAAAGCAACTGGTGCGTGCATCCACTTCCGTATTTATGCCCGCGCTGCGGGGGTGGAGTGTGTGATTTGAGTCATGCACACCAATTCCATTGGTTCGTTCAATATTAATCGAAGACGATTGGCTCCCTAGCGTGATCCCCATTCAGTCGACGTCGACTACATCCTCCGTTCCCTCCTTTAGGGAACGGTGGGTTGCATACGCAACCAGGACGTTCTCTGTTGAATAGTCTTACCCCTCAAAACATCTAGGCATCAGTTCCTTGCATAAGCCATTACATGCAAAATTGTTGAACTATTTGTCATAAACTGTCAAGCATAGTTTTACACATTTCTATTAGACCTTTTGTACAAAAACGTGAATTGATGAATCGTGCAGGTGAAATTGAACCTCACTCATGAAGGAATGTAAAGTGTTAGTTCAACCAACAATCAACCAGTTGTCTAAATTGCTCAAAGGTGCATCTCATGAACAATAAATTGGCAAGCATATATAGACAGACCATAACATAGAGTTGCAATTTTCCAATAATGGATGGAACAGGAAACGAACAGGGTCAACAGCCAAGAGGAGGAAGATGAGGAGCAAGGATGCGTGGTGGAAGGCAAAACAGAGGAAGAGGCAGAAGAGGACATAGCCGCATATCGGATGACATAAGGGCCACTATTGTAGACCATGTTGTCAGTCATGGCCTTACAATGGCTGAGGCAGGTCGAAGAGTGCAGCCGAATATTGGGAGATCAACCGTGTCCTCATAAGGCAATGGTTTGTGGCCCACCCGAGGATGCTCATAGAATTCCTCCCACCTTATTTACCATTCCTTAACCCAATTGAGGAGTTCTTTTCGGCATGGAGGTGGAAGGTGTACAATCGTCAGCCAAACACACAGATGACCCTGCTGGCTGCAATGGATGCAGCATGTGAGGACATCACAGTAGACGCCTGCAGAGGATGGATAAGGCATTCCAAAAGATCCTCTCCACGTTGCATTGCAAGGGAAAATATCCAGTGTGATGTGGATGAGAATATGTGGGCCGACAGACAGGAACGTCTGGATGTGTAGAGACAGCACTAGAACAGTGCTGCGGGCAAAGTTGTGCCTTAGGGGTGTTTCCTGTGTTTCTTTCTAATTTAGTTTTTTTTCCTTTGTGCCCCTTGTCTTTTTCTTACTGTAAATTATTTTTGTCCTTGTTCGTGAACTATGACTCAATGACTTATCATTCTGATGACAATGATCATTTGCATTAATATTTACTTTTGAGAGATGTACTAAGGATTTTTAGTGACTGACTAGCTTTACAAACATATCTACTGTATATTGCAGTTTGTACAAATTGTTCTGAGAAATGCACTTAGTATATTTTGCACATGTTAGGGATGATGTAAAAAAAAACTCACCAAAGTGACTATGAAAAATTGTAATTGAGAACATTGAGTGGATGGATGGATGGATGGATGGGATAGATAGACTGACTGAAGATTGATCAGAGCTAGTCAAAGCAAGGTTACTGACACACTTGACACATTTCTTTCACATTTCTTTTTTACATTCTTGCTGGGTGGACAGACTGGATTTCAGGGCACTGGATAAATGAATCCCCGACTTCCTCTTCCCCACTGCCAGGTGATGCAGGCAGAAATACCACAAAAATTACCATTTAACTGTTGATCTGGACAAAGCAGGTTGTCAATAAAATATGAGGTCATGACAAGACAGTGTGTCATCAGGAGTGGTTGGCATAGGTGAGAATGACACAATTTGTAAGTCCCTTTGAACTGAAAGCTGGCGGCTTTAATCATGAGCTCTTCAGGAAAGTCTCTGTCGCCATAGAGTGGTAATGAAATGGAACTTATTTACTCAGTTTCCATGGAACTACCCACTGGATTTATTGGATTCATACTTTTTCCCTTAAATCAGGGAATTTGGTTTATTTAACCTATTCTGTGTTTTTTTTTCAAGGCTCCTACTCCCTTTCGCAAAGCAATGTCCGTCTGTGTTATAATAAAATAAATGTTTGAAATATGTTTCAAAAAAGATTGCTCTGACCTTCACATTACATCTGTTTTCAAAGTCTATTTAGTTGGAAATGACCTGCAAATGATAAATAAAGGAGTGGATTACAGAACTTTCAGCAACCTTTAAAATGTTTTCTTCGGTTCGCTTTAATCCATTGCAAACCTGGTTTTACATAGAGATGAAGCTGAGGGTACTAGAAATATACCATGCGCTGGATGATCTGAAATGGGCATGAACTTTTTCCTTGATGAACCTACACTCAGACTTGAATTAAACAAGTTAGAAATAGAGTCTGTAAAACAGATGGAAAGCATAGGGAAGGGGGGATGAGACATGGTTTTGCGTTAGGGAAAGTCTTATTACCTGCGTCATGGGTTTTCACTCACAGAAAGGCTGTCTGAAAGTAAGCATTAGAGCCCCACCATCTCCCAGGCTTCCAATTGGGAGTAATGTTCATTTTAAATAACACAATGTTGTGTGGAAGAAATGGCTCAGCTCTTCATTTCTTCAATCTTCTCCACTCAACCATCCCAGTGTCCCAAACATCTAGTCAGTCCATTACCAAATCACTCATTTGTGTGAGAAAATAACAATCTCGTCTCGCGCTGCCTTTTCATTGCAAAGTTGTTCAAAGTGGAGGAACAACTGGCTTTCGCTTACATCAAGGACATTTCTGTCTTCGTCACGGGGGTTGGTGTTTCCATTACCTTACTCAGAACACCAGAGGAGCCACACTACCTCATGAGCCAGACCTTTGATTGATGTGCCTCAGCCTATAGGGGTGTGGATTTGTGGTTAGCAATATATAATATTTTGTTATGAAGTTGGACTCAGTTGTGAGATGTGACCTCAGAATTTGACCTGACTGACACTCTAAAAAAGATGTCTGTTTAGATTCACGTCCAACTTTGCTGTAACTTAAAGACTTCTGTGATTTGACATGGTTTGCGGTGATCATATTTTCCCATTTGAGATGCATAACAGCATTTAAAAACCAAGAAAGAACAGCTTTTACAAACATATTTCAGACTTTCCATTGTGAACAAATTACTATTAGCCAGCCTAATTAAGCTATTTTTTGCTCATGTCCAAATATTTAGGAGACAAGAAAACTGAAAATAGCTTATCCAGAAACACTTCTCTCTCCAATACTGCAAGACAAAAAGAGTTTTCCGGATTTTTTGCCATCAAAAAAATGTGCTTGATGCGATTTGGTAGTTTAATAAAGTGTGCCCTGAGGTACAGTTCATTACCAACAGAAGCTCACGAGCAGAACTCTGCTTTCCATGAGCTTGACTCATTCCCTCACCCACAGCGAATAACATGAGGTTGTTTCCATATCAGATTTCTGTAACCGAACCTCGCAAATAACACACTGTTGTTATACGTTAAGTATCAACAAGACAGCAGTGTTTCCCAAACCCTGTCGAGGCCTCCATGAAGAAAAATAATTAGTTTAACAACTGCATAAAGGACTTCCCCAAATGCTTACAGGTGCTATTAGTTGCACATGTGAACAGCAGTGACTCAGTGGGCGGGAATGTTTCTTTTTCACATTTTATTGAGTATGAAAAGGCCAGTAAAAAGCTTAGAAATTATGGAAAATGATGAATTCGTTGCTTTAAAAGAATCTCTAGTAATTTGTTTTGGGGTGTCAGATATGAAATATATGAATTTCTATATTTTCAAGACACAGCTGAGAGAGAGTGAGTAGTGGTCTCCAGTCTTCAGTAATTGCACGAATGTCAAACAATTATAAAAAATGCACTTTATCTAGAAAAGTTGATTAAAAGTTCACCAGGAACTTCATGAGCCTACTGCTTACCAGAATGCAAGAAATCCCCACACCAGCTTTACAGTAAACTATATATCTATATCTGAGTTTCTGGAAACCATTTTTACCACAAAAATCATACCTTGGTATATTTGAATTGTGATATAAAAGTCATAATTATGACATGAAAAAGTATGACATTAAAGTAAATACTATGCATTAAAAACATGACTTTGGTTTAAAAGTTGAAACTGATGAAAAAAGTCGTCATAATGACCAGTGCTCGAAGTGGGCGGCTGGTACAGTATTTCACATTTTTTCTTCACTTCTCACATGCACACCAGTTCCTCTCTAAGCTGGTAGCTTTTTATTTTAAGTGTAACAAGTTTTGTTATTCAGGGAAGAAGAAGGGAAGTCCTGCTCACATTAAGATTTAGGCGAATAGTTTGAAAGCTACATACTGACTTATTTTCAGAGGATTAACTGATTACTGATTTGTTTATGGCAGGAATTGTCAATACGTTTCATGAAGTCCATCTTTCCAAATTCCTTATTTTTTTCCTCCAGTCAAAACTAAAATCTACATGTTTAGTATGTTTATTATGTACAAACGCATTGAAGCGTACTGAAAATCAGACAATCAACCAAAGTATACATTGTACACACATTCACTTCTCTCTTCTATATATTCATACAGAAGAGATAAGTTTGATCATTCCGGTTACTACCATATTTTTTTTTATTCGTCATAGAGCCTCTAATGTACTGTTTGTTTCTAAGTGAGTAAACAATGGTGTGATCTAAATGCCATAATGCTGATATGAAATTGAATTGCTGTCTACTTGTCCTTGCCAAAAAACATCCTCTCCATCCGGCAGTGGGTAAAAACAATTTTTTTGTAATTGACACCACATGTGATTGTGATTTTGTGTGTGTGTGTCTGTGTGAGTGTGTGTGTATGTGTGTGTGTGTGGGGGGGGGTCTGTTACTCACAGTCAGGACCTCTGCACAAGCCATCCGTCAGCTAATATCATAGTACTGATGTAAGGGCCCTCTCCCCCAAACCCCCTACAATCCTTACGCACACCAGGCTAGGGGAGGGTGACTGTATCTGCTTTCTCTGGCCCAACGTATCCTGTGCAGATGCAGGTTGGGAGGTAGCTGGGGGCATGGTGGCTGTTGGCCAGAACTGGGAGGTCTGGAGTTGGGGAGACTAAATGAAAAATACTTTGTCTGGCCTTTGATAAGTTAAACCTAAAGCCAACGGCAAAGCTGGAAAGCAATGTTGGTGAGTCCTAAGATAATCCTTGTCTGTTGTGCATACTATTTCAGTGAGGCACTTCGTCTGTCTGTTACCCTGTTGTCTGAAGCAGATATAATGACCCTGATGATCCCTGTTGTCTTTGAAGGTTTCATGCCTCCCAAATGCATTTGCTATGTGATGACTAAAGGCCCCGATATACTCACGCTATGGTTCTTTTTTGTTCTTCGCTTTGAGGTAAAAAGAAGTTTGAATTACCTGAGCAGTGGTATACAGTTAGCAAACATCCTAAGCCAACGCCACCCACACTGCTAAGAGCGTATAGATGAATATGTGCTCTAAATATGTCCTCCTCTCAATAAACAAAATAAACACATAAAAATGTATGTGTTTACAAGGAGTTACAAAAGTATCTGATCATAGTGATATTGATATATACAAGCTCTGCAATTTGGTTGCAATAGATACAATACATCTACAATAGATTGCTTAGAAGCAAGAGCTTTACAGTATTAAAAATGAAAAAAAAAATGTCAGTGTCACATTAAATTAGGATTACAACTTCAGTTTCTACTCTAAAGCGGCTCTTCAGTGTGTTCATGCTTTTACTCACAACTTACATTGACATACTGAACAGAAGAAACAAGGTGGAATGTTTCCACCTCAAATAAGGCGGAGCCCTAGAGCACACCTACATATTATGTAATCGTCACAGACCAATGGTAGTTTGAAGGTGTTTATGAGTTTTTTTTTTTTGTTGTTGAAAGTTTTCTTTAACAAGCTGTTTAAAACTCCTGGAACAAACTCCAAACGAACTTTGTTTTGATCTGATTTTGTTTGAAATTACGTCACACCAGTTCGTTCTTTGATTTCACTTAGTATCCCTTATGAAAAAGAAGTATACTTCAAGTTCATTTTATGAAGACTACTTAAGTAATGTTCAAGTATATTTTTAAGTATACATTATGTAGTAAGTATACTAATATCAATATGTACTAGTAGTAAACTTGTAAATGTACTATTTTAATACTGCATGAGACTAAACTGGCCCACTTTAGTATATAAAAGTATTTGTTTAAGTCTACTATAAGTGTAACAGTAGTAAACTTTAATTACACAACTAGTTTATAATTACGTTTCTCACTTGTACTGCAAGTGAACTTATGGGTATACTATAGTTTACTACATTTTTTAATTTATGAAAGTACACTTTGAAGTAGGCTATACTCTCAGTAAACTACTAAAGTTTTCTTTAAGTGAACTTAACATTATACTTATAGTTTACTATTTATATATTATATTTGCACTTGCAGTAGACCTATACTACTTTGTTCAAATGTTATTTTTTTATACTTGAAAAAATATCTTTAACTGTACTTTAATTTTAAAAACATTTTATTAGCTTCATGCATCCTTTTTTGAGTGTTGGTAAATTTCACAACGAAAGGCAACTAATTTACTAGACTACGCCTTGATCAGATTAAGAACGATGATCAAAACACAGATGGAGTCGATTGAGTCCAACACCCCCAGAGTTTCACAGTCGTTTCCCTTTCGAGAGGTCTCTCCTATTGCGTAAGTAGCTTACGCTATGGGAAAACTCCTTTTCTCGAGAAATATTGAAGTCTTTATGTAAAACGCATTGCAGCTGCACAGCATACAGCAGTGAGCGAGGCAGCTCGGTCATTGGCTGTGCTGCGGCAACTGCACGAACCTATGACGGGGCGACTCTGAACACGCTTCCAATGAGCGTGCTTCGCGCCCGCGCGCGTCAGAGCCCGCCAAGATGGGCGTGGCCAAGGGTATATATTGGGCGCCCCGTCGTCTGAGTTCTTTAGATTTAATCTCCTTCAGCAAAGACCATTCTCTTCGCTGAATCCACCGGATTTTTTGAGTCTTTTCGCCGCCGTCGACAAGCCTAGAGCAGGACTGCTACGAGGACGCTGGCGCCTTCAGCCGCCTTCGAACACCTTCTGCTAAGCCATCCGGCGCGCATCACCTCATATCCTTTTTTCAAAAGCTATATCAAGTGTTCGCTCCACGCAACACTTTCTAAAAGAGAAAATTAAGGCGTTGTTTCAAATGCCTTCCTGCGCCTCGTGTCGAGGCCTTCTTCCGGACGGGGATCGTCACATTATCTGCTCTCGCTGCCTGGGTCCGGACCATGCAGAGGCTGCCCGTACTCGAGGCGGATGCCCCGAGTGTGACTCCCTGGGCCTCACTGAGCTGCGCGCTCGCCTCGCCGCTTTCGCCGCGAAAGAGCCAATCCCCGCGTGCCTCACCGCCACCCGAGGACTCCCCGCCGCCAGTTCAGTTCACGCAGGCAGACCAACACCCCCCAGCGGAGCGTTGGGTCTCGTCTCGTTTGGCGCGTCAGGGGATGACGACGGAAAGGATGACAGCCTTTCTTTTGATGCTGCATCCGACGACTGCCCGGGCTCGTCCTTCGACCCCGCGCCATCGACGTTAGCGGGCACGAGTGTGGGCTCCAGCATGGACTCGGAGATCGTCCGCATCCTGTCCAAGGCCGTGGAAGACCTCGGGCTCGATTGGTCTTCCCCGGAAGAACCCGCCCGCAGCCGACTAGACGAGTGGTTCCTGCAGGGGCGCCGGCAGGCCCCTCGACAAAGACCCTCCCCTTTCTTCCCGGAAGTTCACGACGAACTCACAAAGTCGTGGAAAGCCCCTCACTCCGCTCGCCTGAAGCCTTCTTTCTCTTCATCGCTCTCATCTGTGGACGGCGCGAAAGAAAGAGGCTACGAGGGAACTCCGCCCCTCGAGGAGGCTGTGGCCAACCACCTGTTTCCACCCTCCACCGCTGGATGGAAAGCCAAAGCTTCTCATCCCTCGAAGCCCTGCCGATCTACCTCAGGTCTCGCCGGTCGCGCATACGCCGCCGCCGGCCAAGCTGCGTCAGCGCTTCACTCAATGGCTGTCCTCCAAGTTTATCAAGCCAAACTTCTCCGCACCATGGACGAGTCTGGACCTGATCCTGAGGCGTTTAAGGACCTGCTCAGCGCCACCGACATAGCTCTGCGAGCCACAAAAGCCACCGCCCAATCCATCGGCCGTGCTATGGCTAACCTAACTGTCCTTGAGCGCCATCTGTGGCTGACGCTAACAGAGATGAAGGATGCAGATAAGGCGCCGTTCCTCGATGCGCCTATCTCCCAAAGCGGCCTGTTCGGACCGGCGGTAAGAGAGTTCGCTGAGCGCTTCACCGAAGCCCGGAAGGATTCGCAGGCTATGCCGCCAAAAGGCGCCTCAGCAGCAGCGAGTCAAGACGGCACCTCCCGTCTCTTAGCCCAGACCTGAAACTGACTTCCGACACCGCTCGCGTTCCGCCAACAGGAAGCAACCGCCCGAGCGACGGGGACCTCGGCCCAAGATTGTGCTGAACCCGGAGCCTCGTAAGTCTTCCTAGCTATAGGGAGAAAAAGAGAGAGCGCGTGTCTCGCAAAAGCCGGACCACTCTCTCCAAAACGTTTAAAGCATTAACCAGTCCCCTTACAGGCGGCTGGAAATGTCTGTACAGCAGCCAATGGGCCAGCCGCACAGCTCGCTCACCTGCAAACAAACGCCGTTTTAACGGCGACACACAGAAATCACATAAAGAGTCATTTTCTGCCTGTGTCATCAAGGGGTCACGTGTCCACACAGAAGTGCGCATTCCCACATATCAAAACTGTCAAAGCAGTGCCAAATGCTTCCCCAGCTCAGGCTGGACGCCCCATAAATGTAGATCGTGTGCCCACTGTCATGTATTCACCACTACACATAAGCACTGTTCCCACAGTTATAAACACTTCCCCAGTAAAAGCGGGAAATTCTATCAGGGTAGCGCGTGTGCCCGCTGTCATGCACGCACCCCTACTCACAAACACTGTTTACATGGCCAAAAACCTCCCGCCACGAGCGGGAAGTTTTATTAAAGTGGCGCGCGTGCCTACTACAGTTTATGCACCCCCACCCATAAGCACTGTTCATACAGTCTTAAACATTTCTCCAGCCCACGCTGTGAGCATTACAGATGTGGCGAGCATGCCTGTAATCTCACACGCACCCCTGCACTCGGCACTCAACAAAGCTGCTCAGCGCGCGCCCGCGCCTCTGAGAGCTGTAAGCTCAGTATTAGCACGGAGCGATTCGCCGGCGGGAGCCATACGTCACTGCGACACGCCCCCAGCCAGCATTCAGCCCATATCTGTGCGAGCGAAAGCTTGGGAAAATATCCCCGACATGCCGAAGTGGGTGTTGAACATAATAAAACACGGTTACTCGCTTCAATTCGCTCGCAGACCACCCCGCTTCTCAGCGGTGGTCGAGACGAAAGTGAGAAAAGATGTTTCACATGTTCTACGCACCGAGGTGCTCAAACTGATAGAGAAGGGCGCAGTAGAAACTGTTCCTCCCTCTATGAGCGAGGCGGGTTTTTACAGCCGCTATTTTCTCGTCCCGAAGAAGGATGGTGGTCTCCGCCCCATTCTAGATCTCAGACATCTGAACAAAGCTTTAATGATTCGCTCGTTCAGAATGTTAACAACCAAAAACATCCTCGCGCAAGTTCGCCCGGGGGATTGGTTTCTATCAGTGGATCTGAAAGACGCTTACTTTCACATTCCAATAGCGCCTCATCACAGGCCATTTCTGAGATTCGCTTTCGAGGGACAGTCATACCAGTACACAGTACTACCATTCGGTCTATCACTGGCACCCCGTACATTCACGAAATGTATGGATGCAGCACTCTCCCCCCTGAGACAGCGGGGAGTGCGAATACTGAATTATCTCGACGATTGGCTAGTCCTAGCACAATCAGAGAGTCAGTTAATGACACACAGGTCTTGGATTACCAGCCATCTAAAATGCCTGGGCCTAAGAATCAATTTTGCAAAGAGCATGCTATCTCCCAGTCAGAATATTTATTTTCTGGGAATAGTGCTAGACTCATCAGAGCGCGCGCTCACTATTCGGCGCCTAGCAACATCGTTCAGAGCGGGCGCGCGCGCCCCCGTCAAGCGATTTCAAAGGATGCTCGGTCTAATGGCCTCGGCATCAGCTGTACTCCAGCTAGGATTGTTGCACATGCGTCCTCTCCAACGCTGGCTAAAAAGCCGTGTCCCCACTCACGCGTGGCGCTCGGGCCATTTTTTTAATCAGAGCGAATCACGGCTGCATAAAAGCCCTGACGCCCTGGAAAGCTGTCGACTGGTATCAGTCCGGTGTGAGTTTGGGCGTGAACACAAGGAGAAAAATGATCACGACAGATGCCTCCAAAATAGGTTGGGGGGCCCTTTACGAGGGCAGGCCTGTCTCCGGCTTGTGGTCAAACCCGGAGAAGCGCCTACATATAAACTGTCTGGAATTGAAAGCGGTCGCTTTGGCGCTCAGAGCCCTGCTTCCGTACCTGAAAGACGAGCACGTCCTGGTCCGAACGGACAACATGACGGTAGTCTCATACATAAATCGCCAAGGTGGACTCAGGTCGAGCTCCCTGCACTCGATGGCCAGGGAACTCATCCTATGGTCCCAGTGCAACCTGCGCTCGCTGAGAGCAGCTCATGTGCCAGGTGTCCTGAACCAGGGAGCGGACATGCTGTCCAGAGACAAAGTTCTCCCAGGAGAATGGTCTCTCCACCCCTTGACGATTCAGTGGTTATGGCAAACCTTTGGCAGAGCAGAGGTCGACCTCTTTGCCTCCAAGGAAAATGCACACTGCCCTCTCTTCTTTTCAAAGAGCACAGACGCGCTCGCCCAAGTCTGGCCGAGCCGCCCATTGTATGCCTTTCCCCCGATCGCGATGCTACCTCAGGTCATCAGTCGGGTCAAGGAGGAGAAATGTGCAGTGCTCCTGGTAGCCCCACTCTGGAAGAACCAGACGTGGTTTCCAGAACTGATGCAGATGATGCAATCTGCCCCATGGCCGATTCCGCTGAGGCTAGATCTCCTCAGGCAGGCCAACGGGATGATCCTCCATCCCCGCCCTGATCTGTGGGCCCTCCATGCATGGCCCCTCAACGGGTTCCCGGGAACCTCCCCAGTGGAGTGTTGAGAACCATCACTGAGGCACGAGCGCCCTCTACAAGGCGCTTATATGCCCAGAAATGGAAGGGGTTCAGTGACTGGTGTAAAACCAGGAACTTGAATCCTGAGACATACGAAGTACCGAGCGTGCTCGTTTTCTTACAAGAGCTGTTGGAGGCAGGCCGCACTCCCTCCACGCTCAAAGTATATGTGGCTGCCATAGCGTCGTCACACGATCCTGTGGAAGGACGCACACTAGGGAAAAACTACCTAGTTGTTCGTTTCCTGAGAGGCGCCAGAAGGATAAATCCCCCACGCCCCCCCTCAGTGCCGATCTGGGACCTGGCCACGGTCCTGGACGCACTCAAGAGTGCCCCGTTCGAACCTCTACGAACTGTGCACCTTAAACAGCTCTCGCTCAAAACTGCTCTCTTGCTGGCTCTCGCCTCAGTCAAGAGAGTGGGTGACCTGCACGCGCTGTCATCAAGCGCTGCCTGCCTGGAATTTGGACCTAACGACAGCAGAGTTGTCCTTAGGCCAAGACACGGGTATATTCCTAAGGTGCTCTCTACACCCTTCAGAGCACAGGTGATATCCCTGGCCGCGCTATCATCTCCAGTAGACGAAAGCGACGCCAATTTACTCTGCCCAGTCAGGGCGCTCAGAGTATATTTGGAACGTTCTGCCCTGTTCAGACAGACAGAGCAATTATTTGTATGCTTTGGCGGCCGCACCAAAGGTTTCGCTGTTTCAAAGCAGAGAATATCGCGCTGGATAGTTGATGCTATAGCGCTGGCTTATGAAGCCAAGGGCCTTCAGTGCCCCTTGGGCATCAGAGCTCACTCTACGAGAGGCATGGCCTCCTCGTGGGCGTGGTCGAGTGGGATACCCATTCAAGATATTTGTGCGGCAGCAGGCTGGGCCTCACCGTCAACATTTATCAGGTTTTATAACCTACAGGTCCCCTCATTGCATTCCAACATACTGTCGGTCTAACTATGTATAGGCTGGAGTGTTTATATGCTGAGCATTATCTCCTCCCTTATAGGGTCCGTCTCTGACTGACTTAGAGGGGTTTTTTTATGCATATCAGTACATAAAATGTGCTTGTGTGCTTTTCCACTGAACGCCCATTGGGCCGTTCTACATTATCCCTTATAAAGCCCGCCTTCGGCCGGCTCGTTGGATAATTACTTTGCTTGAAGGCTCAGGCATCTGCCTCTGGCTATAATAGAGCGAAGTCAGCACGCACGGCGTTTTACATGGTGTTCCCATAGCGTAAGCTACTTACGCAATAGGAGAGACCTCTCGAAAGGGAGCGACTCGGTTACTAACGTAACCTCGGTTCCCTGAGAGGAGGGAACGAGTATTGCGTAAGCTGCCGTGCTTGTGCTTGGTCAGTTCGCTTCAGTCGATTGAACCTAAAGAACTCAGACGACGGGGCGCCCAATATATACCCTTGGCCACGCCCATCTTGGCGGGCTCTGACGCGCGCGGGCGCGAAGCACGCTCATTGGAAGCATGTTCAGAGTCGCCCTGTCATAGGTTCGTGCAGTTGCCGCAGCACAGCCAATGACCGAGCTGCCTCGCTCACTGCTGTATGCTGTGCAGCTGCAATGCGTTTTACATAAAGACTTCAATATTTCTCGAGAAAAGGAGTTTTCCCATAGCGTAAGCTACTTACGCAATACTCGTTCCCTCCTCTCAGGGAACCGAGGTTACGTTAGTAACCGAGTCGTTTCTCTTCTTGGGTTACTCTTCATTTCATTTGGAAACATTAAACAGTTTTGATTTACACGCTGTTTAAATGTTTGATGATCACGTTATTTTACATTTGTGTTAGCAATCTTCTTTCACTTGTTTCAGCCTCTTCTTCTCTGTGTTTTGATCTGGAGATTCTGCATTAGAAGATGTCATAGCGCCCCCTACCGTATAACAGTGAAAACATGGATAGCTGGAAAATTCAGTCAATGGTGGGGAAAGAGTAAAGTAGAATTAAAGTAAATTCCTGTACACTACCAGTGGACTACAAGCCAAGTATACTTTGAATACTTAATTATACTTTTTAAGTATATCTCGATACAAAAGATTGAGTGCAAGTACAGGCCAAACATACTTGGACTTTTCTCTCAGTATAATTCAAGTATACTTAAATGTAATTTTAAGTATATTTCTGAGAAGTACATAGGGTATATTTTTGAGAAGTATATAAAATGTAGACTGAAAGTATACTTTCTTATTTTTAGTTGAAAAGAAGTATACTAATAAAACACTTGAATAAACTTGTTTTTTGTAAGGGTAATTATTATCGCTGTGTACAAGATCAGGCAGTAGGGGTAAAATCTTTGCTTGGCAGGGGGAGCTGCCACTCGACCAGTCACGGATATATGCGCCTGCCACTCGACCAGTCACAGATATATGCGCCTGCCACTCGACCAGTCACAGATATAGGCGCCTGCCACTGCATTATATGTGCCTGCCACTCGACCAGTCACAGATATATGCGCCTGCCACTGCATTATATGCGCCTGCCACTCGACCAGTCACAGATATATGTAAGTTATCTGGACCATGTCAGATTGACTCATGTTGTCCAACATATGAAAAAGCTTTTAAACTTTGGACTCATGGAGGTAAATTAGACGTAGGCTCCAGCCAGTCTACCATAGCAGGGCTCCAGACTAACTTTTTTCACTAGGAGCACAGTGGCACCCAACTGAAATTTTAGGGGCACAACCAAAAAATTTAGAGCACACACAATAAATCAATATACTAACCAAATATTCACATTTCTACTAATTTCCAGTGTATTACTAATAAAAACTTTGATAATAGATGCAGAAATTACAATACCTTTGCACTCTGATTTATTAACATGTCACTGCATACTGTAAGCTTGAGGCTAATGTAACGGGTAAAAGAAATTCATGGTGAATTATGCCAAAATGTTTGTTCATGTTCTATAATGTTCCTAAAATATTTGTTAAATATAATGTATCAAGAGCATCTAAGAAATGGATATGGGGACACCTACAGGCGAATAGAGAATCTATCAGTGCAATCGGCCATTTTCTCTTCAGTTTTATTCGAGCTGTTGAGGAGAATGGTAGGTGGAAAATCTCTCTCCGGTCGAACATAAATAAAGTGTTGTCAGTGATGATTTTATTTCTCTTTAAGATCAAAATTGTTCTTTTGAAAGTATTTTATTTCATAATTTAGTCATATAATACAGAGTTGATGAATAATTTATCTTATACTGAAACTCACCCTCGAGCTCATTACGAGCACATGGTTTTCGTTGTATTTCTCGTTGTTTATAATAACATGTAATTTACTTCATATTTATTTTTGACAGTTATATGACCGGATGAGCTGTATTTCAAGTCTGTGTGGTGTCATTTTACATATTTTCAGGTATGATGTACTGTTTGTATGATGTTATGTTTTCCGTGTTAAAAGATAAAAAGAAAAGAAACTGAGCTTTTAATTACGATAAAAACGTGATTTATTGTTTGTTGAATTGATGAAAGAGCTTTTTATTCTATTTTATTCGAGCTTTTGAGGAGAATTTTATATGACCGGATGAGCTGTATTTCAAGTCTGTGTGGTGTCATTTTACATATTTCCAGATTTCCAGTAAACATGTGATGGGTGTTAAATCGTCTCGACTTCGTCTCTGTGTGGTCCTTTTCGGGATGGTCGAAAGAATGAACCAGAAAAAGGGGTTACACTAAGATTGTGTTTAACTAGCGTATTGTGTTTAAACTGTGAAGTGCGTGCACTGTTGGCAAACTTCGTGTACATTTGCAGTTCATGGAATTTGTCTCCTTACAGTACTACCTCAACCAGCTGAATTCTCAGGGTTCGGCCTTTTTCACCATACAGACCTCTTACTCTGAATCATCATCCGACTGTGACACTGTACTAGGGCTGCAACGTTTCAAATAGCTCACGGTTCAGTTTGTATCACGGTTTTAGGTTCACGGTTTCGGTATGATTCGGTATGTGCTATGTTCAGGGAAAAAAAGACTGCTGTCAAATAAAATAAAGAAACAAATAATCTAACCACAAGCAAAAGCACAAATAAATACAATAGAGCTAAGATACTTATAAAATAAACTATCCTTTTCAGGTACGTCTAACATTAGTTTTCAGGTACAGAAATTGAATAAAATAATTAAATGTAAAATAACATTTAATCTTCTAGACGCGAGTTATCTTTCGCGTCTTGCTCTTGAATGTTTACATTGGCAAAGCTTGATTAAATGAGTTTAGTTTAAACACCAATGATAACGTCTGCAGTTCAGTTCTCGCCTGCGGTTCAACTCCCGGGTGATGACGGCTTAAATGACAAGTCATGTTCGAGCATTTGCCACTCACAGTGTTTACAAAGTCAAAGAGTAATAGTTTTGTTCACGTTTTTTTTTTTCTTTCTTTTTTTAAATCGCTGTTGCAATGTATTATTTTGGAAGCCAGAAAGTGAATTTAACTGGCACACTAGCCGCAGGTTCGCTTGCTCATTGCTCAGACGCACATAGCAGGGTGTGATATTCTCTGTCTCCTTCCCACAGACGTTTAAACGCGCGCTCGATTATCTCTAGGACCCTCCCACTTCACACATTAGCCACTTACTGTTATGAAGCAGCTGAAGCAAAGACGAAGGCAGGATCCACGTGCAGCAATGTTTTAATAAAGACAAGGCAACTTAGATACAGGAACAAGGTAGCGTGCATACAGCATAACAACAATACAAGAACTCAAAAAGACTGGACTGAGACACAGGGCTTAAATACTGGGGCATCTAAACAGGATAACAAGGGGGCGTGGTTAACGGGAAACACCTGGGAAGACTAATAGACAGATAAGGAACCACTAAACATGACAAGGCAAACCCACACCGTGACATAGCCCCCCCCCCTAGGGGCGGCTCCCGACGCCCCTCAAAACAAAACACTAAAGTTCAGGAGGGTGGTGAAGTGGAGGCGGTCCTGGGGGAGGGATGGAGGGCCAGGCCCATGCAGGGGAACAGAACCTGGAAATAGACAAGGCGGGCCTGGGCCGTGGAGCGTAGGCGGGCCTGACTGAACAGGTGGCCAGGGCGGAGCAGGACCAGGCGGAGGCCAGGGCGGAGCAGGACCAGGCGGAGGCCAGGGCGGAGCAGGACCAGGCGGAGGCCAGGGCGGAGCAGGACCAGGCGGAGGCCAGGGCGGAGCAGGACCAGGCGGAGGCCAGGGCGGAGCAGGATGACCCCTCGGGCGGCCAGGGCGGAGCAGGATGACCCCTCGGGCGGCCAGGGTGGAGCAGGATGACCCCTCGGGCGGCCAGGGCGGAGCAGGACGACCCCTCGGGCGGCCAGGGCGGAGCAGGACGACCCCTCGGGCGGCCAGGGCGGAGCAAGACGACCCCTCGGGCGGCCAGGGCGGTGACCACACCGGCTCGGGAACAGACAACACACACACTGGCTCGGGAACGGACAAACGGGCTCAGGAACAGACTCTGGCTCGGGCTCAGGAACAGACTCTGGCTCGTTCCTCCTCCGGGGATCTTTTTCTTTCATTTGTTTAAGTTTTGCTTTTCTGTTCCGGATTCTGCTGTGTTCTTTTCCACGGACGAGTGGAAGGAACGTAGCCTGAATTGTTTCTTTGGTAATCTTTAAGTCAGCGGAGCTTTAAACCTTTGAAGTACGCGCCTCAGACACCTCTGCAGACCACGTGACGATCCAGACGGAACACGTATCCTCAAAGTGTAACTTTGCAAGTATTTCGTTTTATCGAGCTTTCAGCATTAAGATTGTGTTTTTCCGTGTTGTCTCTTAAAGATTTAAATGTCCAGGTGAATTTTGCCAAACTGATCCTTACGGATCTCCTCTCTCTCTCTCTCACTTACTCCCTGTTTCTTCCACTTTCAATCGCTTTCCGTGTTTTGTTCGTTATCTGTTTGTATACATCTATCCCATGCAACGTTAGTAACCGTATACGTAGTGTACTCCTTTATTAAATACATTATATTCATTTATTGACTCTGTCTGTTTGCTCATATTCACAGGTCACTGAAATGTTTCTAATTTAGCTACGAGCTTACAAATTAAAGATAAACAGTATCTTGTTTATGGAACAGGTGAGGTTGTTTCCCTAGGCCAGAGAAATTGCCTTGTTCTTCTACAAGGATAACTTTCGTGAGGATTGATAGAATATCGTAAGGTCAGTTCGCTGGCGAACAGATTACTCGGTAATTAGTTAATCCCATTGGGAGTTATCTGTGATAGGCCATTGATATATTAATATTTAATCATAACTCGTGTGATTGATTATTGAAATTTAATTGAGCTAATTTTAACCTGTCTGTAAAATATGTATACATATGCAGTTAATTATAATCCGTTGCATGGTTAACAGTCTAGGTATATCTATGAATGCAGATGCAGGTAACGTATTATCCCCTTTTTGGGCGATTTAAAAATAAGATGATAAAATAGATAGGCATAAAACAAACAAATCGATGTAGTGAGGAATCTTCGTCTGCTTTTCCCTTCAGCATGTCATCGGAGTATCAGGCAGTAAAAGTGAGAGATTGTGGCTGGCGCGATGCTTATAGGTGACTTGACGTGTGCTCCATTAAGGACAAAAAGAGGGAATAAAATATAAGATGACAAATAAGAGCAGGATTGCACTGTCTGATTGCACATGTGCATCAAATTGAGTGTCTGGTAGATTTAAACAGTGAGAGATCTAAGGCAGGCGCGACGCTAAATGTGGCAGGTGCGACGCACAAATAGGTGTCAAGGCTCACGCTCCGGAAAAGTAAGGTGGTAATGGGTAGGCTAAATAAGAGTAAATAAACAAGGGATGCATGTTCAACTGTCTATTTGATCATGTCTGCTAGTAGCTGTAAGGCAGGTGAAAAGCATTTGGTTAATGGTAAATATTGACCTATTGTGCATGCCGTTCTTGCCCACTACCTAGAGGGGATGCGCGCTGCATTTTATTAAAAAAACACCTTATATATTGTGTAAGGTCGAGTGGCAGGCGCATGTAACTGACTGGTCCAGTGGCAGGCGCATGTAAATGGTAAATGGACTGCATTTATATAGCGCTTTCACAGACCCAATGGCCACCAAAGCGCTTTACATTTTTTCTCACATTCACCCATTCACTCACTCATTCACTCATTCAGCAATACAAGGCGCCATCCAGCTCATCGGGAGCAGTGGGGGTTAGGTGTCTTGCTCATGGACACCTTGACACTTGGTCAGGTGGAACCAGGGATTGCACCACCAACCTTCCGGTTTGTAGACAACCTACATGAACCACTGAGCCACTGCCGCCCAGTAACAGTGACTGGTCCAGTGGCAGGCGCATGTAACAGTGACTGGTCCAGTGGGAGGCGCATGTAACAGTGACTGGTCGAGTGGCAGCTCCCCCTGACACGCAAAGATTTTACCCCCTCTCAGATCAGGTTCAGTTCCATGCTTATTTTATTTACTCTATAAGCTATTCCACCCGAAAGCTTGTTACTATATAAACTTGAACATGTTATTTTGTAAGGCAGTGTGTAATATTATGTTTTTAAAAAAAGTATATAATAAGCTACTCAATCAAAATAGTAAACACAAGTACAAGCCAAGAATACTTAGAATACTTAATTATACTTTTAAGCATTTCTCGATCAACAAGTATAGGCCAATTATAGTTAGACTTTTCTGTCAGTATAAGTAAAGTATACTTAAGTGAAATTTGAAGTATATTTCTGAGAAGTACATAAAAAGTAGACTGAAAGTATACTTTCTTATTTTTAGTTTAAAAGAATTATACTAATATCACACTTGAATAAACCTCTTTTTCGTAAGGGATAGCAGGGCCTTAATTTAATTTCCTGCACAAATTCTTGACACACCAAGCCGACGTCAAAGAAACTAGCGGCGACGAAAGCTGACTGTGTCGTTGCCTGGTATCGGCTACATCTGGGCCAAAGAGCTGTGCTTGAACACACCGCAAAGACTACAGGTGACTGCAAAGCACGTGCCTTCTGCACCTGTGTGTAAGGAAATAACTCTATTTCTAAATATATCAATAGTCTATATTCTTCAAAAAGGGAAACCGAAACTAGAGCCTCATTCAGACTGTCAGTCCAAATACGATTTTTGTGCATATCCGATTGGAATCTGATCATATTTAACAAGTGTGAATGGCAAAAGATCACATGAAATGTCATTTTTACAAATCTGTTTTGAGCTATATTTCTATGTGGTTTGAAATCCTATTTAAGTTGTATTTTTTGGAAACCCGTACAGTGAAAGTACTGTGACTTAATTTCGAACAAAATCAGTCCAAACCGAAGTTTATTTGGAATTCGGTTTGGGAAAAGTTTGCTACGGCTGGTAATCACTTTTGTACTACTATTGGTCCGTGTCGATTACGTAATAGGTAGGTGTGAGTGGAGGCTCCTCCTTCTTTCACAAGGAAATATTTCCAGTAAATTTTTCCTGTTTCCTCTCCAGCGATGTTGCTGGTCAATGTTGCCGTCAACGGGCAACCAGATGAGACACATGGCCCACGACCGATCTAAATGATCCAGATAGAAATTTATTGCCCATTTTCAATGGGAAAGTGCCCAAGCAATAATCTCTCTGCAAGATTGCCCCGCAACATTGCTCAAAAGGTTGCCCTGTGTATCACCTTAATAGTGTAATAAAGTTGTGGCGAGCAGGTTTAGGTCGAGGGCCGTGGGAGGACGGCGCGAGGCCGGTGCCGTGATTGCTGATGAGCGACACCTGCGCGACGCACCGGTCTCGTATCTCTCACGGAGGAGCAGAAGCACAAAAGGAGGAGCGACGACAGTGGGGATCGAGAGAGGAACAGGCCTGGACTTATGTTGTGTTTTGTTTTATTATATTTGACAGTAGTTGTCCGTGAAGGGCTGCTGTCTTTTACTTTCGTTTTCGTTCATAAACACAGTGTTTGATGATCATCCAACATCAAACTACGGTTACAGTATCAAACCGATGTGTCAGTAAGGTGGTAATGGGTAGGCTAAATAAGAGTAAATAAACAAGGGATGCATGTTCAACTGTCTATTTGATCATGTCTGCTAGTAGCTGTAAGGCAGGTGAAAAGCGTTTGGTTAATGGTAAATATTGACCTATTGTGCATGCCGTTCTTGCCCACTACCTAGAGGGGATGCGCGCTGCATTTTGTTAAAAAAACACCTTATATATTGTGTAAGGTCGAGTGGCAGGCGCATGTAACTGACTGGTCCAGTGGCAGGCGCATGTAAATGGTAAATGGACTGCATTTATATAGCGCTTTCACAGACCCAATGGCCACCAAAGCGCTTTACATTTTTCCTCACATTCACCCATTCACTCACTCATTCACTCATTCAGCAATACAAGGCGCCATCCAGCTCATCGGGAGCAGTGGGGGTTAGGTGTCTTGCTCATGGACACCTTGACACTTGGTCAGGTGGAACCGGGGATTGCACCACCAACCTTCCGGTTTGTAGACAACCTACATGAACCACTGAGCCACTGCCGCCCAGTAACAGTGACTGGTCCAGTGGCAGGCGCATGTAACAGTGACTGGTCCAGTGGGAGGCGCATGTAACAGTGACTGGTCGGGTGGCAGCTCCCCCTGACACGCAAAGATTTTACCCCCTCTCAGATCAGGTTCAGTTCCATGCTTATTTTATTTACTCTATAAGCTATTCCACCTGAAAGCTTGTTACTATATAAACTTGAACATGTTAGTTGTGTGTGTAATATTATGTTTTAAAAAAAAGTATTTAATAAGCTACTCAATCAAAATAGTAAACACAAGTACAAGCCAAGAATACTTAGAATACTTAATTATACTTTTAAGCATTTCTCGATCAACAAGTATAGGCCAATTATAGTTAGACTTTTCTGTCAGTATAAGTAAAGTATACTTAAGTGAAATTTGAAGTATATTTCTGAGAAGTACATAAAAAGTAGACTGAAAGTATACTTTCTTATTTTTAGTTTAAAAGAATTATACTAATATCACACTTGAATAAACCTCTTTTTCGTAAGGGATAGCAGGGCCTTAATTTAATTTCCTGCACAAATTCTTGACACACCAAGCCGACGTCAAAGAAACTAGCGGCGACGAAAGCTGACTGTGTTGTTGCCTTGTATCGGCTACATCTGGGCCAAAGAGCTGTGCTTGAACACACCGCAAAGACTACAGGTGACTGCAAAGCACGTGCCTTCTGCGCCTGTGTGTAAGGAAATAACTCTATTTCTAAATATATCAATAGTCTATATTCTTCAAAAAGGGAAACCGAAACTAGAGCCTCATTCAGACTGTCAGTCCAAATACGATTTTTGTGCATATCCGATTGGAATCTGATCATATTTAACAAGTGTGAATGGCAAAAGATCACATGAAATGTCATTTTTACAAATCTGTTTTGAGCTATATTTCTATGTGGTTTGAAATCCTATTTAAGTTGTATTTTTTGGAAACCCGTACAGTGAAAGTACTGTGACTTAATTTCGAACAAAATCAGTCCAAACCGAAGTTTATTTGGAATTCGGTTTGGGAAAAGTTTGCTACGGCTGGTAATCACTTTTGTACTACCATTGGTCCGTGTCGATTACGTAATAGGTAGGTGTGAGTGGAGGCTCCTCCTTCTTTCACAAGGAAATATTTCCAGTAAATTTTTCCTGTTTCCTCTCCAGAGATGTTGCTGGGCAATGTTGCCGTCAACGGGCAACCAGATGAGACACATGGCCCACGACCGATCTAAATGATCCAGATAGAAATTTATTGCCCATTTTCAATGGGAAAGTGCCCAAGCAATAATCTCTCTGCAAGATTGCCCAGCAACATTGCTCAAAAGGTTGCCCTGTGTATCACCTTAATAGTGTAATAAAGTTGTGGCGAGCAGGTTTAGGTCGAGGGCCGTGGGAGGACGGCGCGAGTATCTCTCACGGAGGAGCAGAAGCACAAAAGGAGGAGCAACGACAGTGGGGATCGAGAGAGGAACAGGCCTGGACTTATGTTGTGTTTTGTTTTATTATATTTGACAGTAGTTGTCCGTGAAGGGCTGCTGTCTTTTACTTTCGTTTTCGTTCATAAACACAGTGTTTGATGATCATCCAACATCAAACTACGGTTACAGTATCAAACCGATGTGTCAGAGGTAAATATAGGGGCTGGAAAGCATTTTAGGCTTATTCTCATTATATAAGCGCATGTTATCACCTTGAGAAAACCAATGAAAAAAACATCGAAAATAAGTAGGATTGGACATCATTAATAATCGATCTCTCAGCCCCGCACTGTTTCTGCTAAGCTCGGGATTCCAATCGCCCAGGATAAAACCATGGGTCCAGCCACGTACATTGAATTCTGGATATTAATTTGGATACAGTTAATTTCCAGGCCTAACTGCACAAAGAAAAACCGATAGGATATTTCTGGTCGCGTCCACCTTCCTAGACAGTCCAAACTGCTCTAAACGTGAACTGCTATCTTTGCTCAGCCCCTTAAACTTCACAATCCAGCTAGGCCACCCTTTCATCTCACATCTCCTCTTCCTCGCGTCTTTGATTAACGTGCTAGAAGACTAGCGTTGGGCCACAGCAGCAGGCCTTTAGCAATCCCCGGCCGCGCCCCAGATTCCACCACTGCCAGGCTCCACTCTCCTCCTCCCTCTGCTCAGCCACACACTGTGGCTTTTTCCGGTACCGCACCCCATACAACAATGGACCCATAACCCATAACAAACCCATTACTCTGGACATTGGTCCGACTAACCACTGACTAAGTGTATCTCCACCCTTCACTTAGGCTGTCACTCCACAAATACTGGCCGCACACTCAATGCAATATTCATCTTTTTTTTTAGGTGCTCTGAACTCGCCATCACTTCCAATTTCAACCAAAAAAATCCATCGTACAATTCCGGATGTATCAGTTTAATATGGGGAAACAATTTCTTATTTCATTCAACAAAGCAAAACAGATCAAACCAAAAAAGGCCATTTCATATTTTTCTTCAATCTCCCGTAACCAATTCAGCCGTCCAATTGTCCAATATTACCTTTACTTCAGAAAATCACAGGTGAAATCCACACCCGACCCACTTTTTGTGGCTGACTCCAACCGCCCCATCAAGTGCTTTTGGTTCCAAAAACACCTCAAATTAATTCTCATTCAATCTGGCAGCCCTGCTGTCAATTTCTCCAGCCACTCAGTTCGTATGTGGGCAGCAGCCACAGTGGCCCAAAAAGGTCTCTCCCAACGGCAGATTCAAGTGTGATGGTCATCCGAAGCTTTTAAGAGCTACATCAGGTCCAACCTCATCATACCATACCAACCTTTAATTAGGAAAGCCCAAGAAATGAGTTAATCTCATACCTCCATTTAACTGACTGGCAGGGCTCGCCCATCCCACTCCTGTCAAATGCTGTGGAGGTCCACCCGGTTGGGCGGTCGGAATCGCTCGCACCCCCGCTCGTCTATCGACGGGGTTTGCCCGTCCGATGCTGTGAGCAGCAGGCTCCCGTCGTATACTGGATGGGCCCTCCTGGTTGGGAGGACGGAATAGTTTTCACCTTTTGGCCGGCGTGGCTCACATATCCAAAGCTGTGAGCTGCAGGCTCCCTTTGAGTAATGCGTAGGCCTTTCAGTAGGGTGGTCAGAGTTTTATGCGCCTTGTTGCAAAATGCTGGTTGGGCAGAAAGTTACAATATAATGGAGACATGCGCATACCAGCCTCCTACGTTTCCGCCGCTGCTTCAGAAGACGTAGTAGTCCAGCGTGGCGGCTACACATTGTGCACTCATTTTCATGTTGACAGTATCTGTATTTTAACCCCCCCCCCCCCCCCCCCCCCAGTGCCAATGCGACTGTCAAGTAAACAGGCAGATCGGATTTTCTGAGGCATTAGGCAACGTCTCTGTGGTTTAATGACGAGAGAATTCCGATGCGTGTCTGCAAAACGTTGTGTTGTCGTAGAAGAGGAATGTGGACACATGGTGACAGAACATATCAAAGGTTGGCTTGCTCATCCTAAAATGTCAGACCCACTGCTCCTCGTTACAGCCCACCACGATCTCACGAAAGTGCGTATAGCACAAATTTTATTTCTCGTGCCATTTACGGCAAAAATAGATTTCGTGTATCATGCACGCAAAATCTATTTTTGGCGTATAAATGGCACGAGAATTACAATTCGTGCTATACGCACTTTCGTGAGATCGTAGATGTGCACTTAGATACGCACTTACGCACTACGTGCAATCATAGATACGCACTTTCATGAGATCATGTTGTGTGTTCCCACCAGTCCTGAGATCCCTCTCACACAATAACTGAAGCATATGCGCAGGCTCAATGATGGCCCTTTTACTCCGCCTCAGAATCATGGTGATGTTTGGCGAACTTCGCATATATCGCAGAGCTGGCATCAAGCATATTGCGAGTCCATCTGTGCATGGACCCCCTTTAAGCATTCCAATTATGCAGGTTAGTTTGGTTGCAAACCAAAGTCAGTTAAATGTGATTGTTGAACATGCTATCTTTCCTTTAATCATTTCCTCTCTCGTCTGATGTGAAACCTTGAGGGATACTGATAGTTTGTCAACTTTGGCATTGTATTTTGATGGAACAGAATGAAAGTAATTTAATTTAAATAATCAAAGTTATTTATTTCTTACATTTGTTGTTTCTTGCACTTATTTAAACATGCTCAAGGCCTGCATCATTTCAATAATCAGCTGAATTCTCGCCCTTGTAGAGGTCAACAGCAAGTTCGGGGCAAAAAGGCAGCACTGCATGCCCCAGGAGACTGAGAGTCTTGGCAGCAAAACTGGCCTAAATGGAAATCCTGCTTTCACTGTGGAATTTTATTATTTAGTCATTATTTGATTCATAGTCACCTGGTGTCTTTCCTCCCATACTCTATCACAGGACACATGAGGGGGAAAATGTTTGTTCAACAATAATATGCCAAAATATGTGATACATAATTTGCTTTGCCTAAAAACAACCTCATGCCTTTCCCATTGTTCATACAGAACACATTTGAGATGGGAAGGAAAGCTTTGGAAATGGTCTGCCGGTATGAGATGCGGATATATATTTGTCAGTGGATCTTCCTATTATTCTTTGGACCATTGCCATATAAACTGGAAAAATCGCACGGATCCTGAAACAGCAGACAAACATTTGACTAAGTGCTAGTCTTATTTTGACTGAGACTTGAGTGCTCCAGTAAGGAGGAGCTATTCTTCCAGCAATGAGGAGCCAGCACGTAAGCGCCACTCATTTCGCTACCTAGTGGCCATTAACATTAATGAAGCTCTTCATCATATCAAAATTTTTACTTAATGGGGAAAGTAAAATTATGGCTATGTAGGCTATTTTCTGAATATATCTCAATCATATTTAATTAATGTAAAGTATGCTCATAATATGATCTTTGCTTTTAAACGTGGGAACTGAGTTTCCTGTGCAGGTGTGATTAAATTTGTTTTAATAAAATGATCACCTTTTTGCTTGTCGTATTTCATTTATTCCTTTTAAATGTACACTTAAATGCCTCCACCTCAAAAAAAAAATGCATGTACAACAGTGTAATTCAGCTCTAATTCAGAGCAGGGAGACCACCCGCTGGAAGAACACACTTGTGACTTTATCCAGCTTGCGTGCCAAACACACTACCCAGACCGCTCGCTCTGTGTATTTTATCACACCAGCCTGAGCGTGCAGTCCAAGGCACGCATTCCAGCGGGTTGTCCGAAGGAGGATTTCGCCGCATTCGTGGAGTGGGTGCTGGTGAACAACAATTCACCATTCACCATCGGCCCAGCTGAGGATGACATCACCACTAGCCCCACTCCATTACCACCAGAGATCAGCCATCCACCACCAGCGAGTGACGCTACGGAGAAGTTGCACGTAACCACCGCAGACTATGGAGACTAGCCTGCCGCGATAGACGAGTCTGTACTGAGGATAAGGATGGAGAGTGTCATCTCCGCAGAGCCCGGACCACAAACGGAGTCTGACCAGGTGCGTGAGCCGGCAACATCGTAGGGTCGCAGAGGGAGTGCTTGTGGAGCTCGAGGGCTAGGAGGAGAGCCCCGCCCACATCACTACTGCTGTGGATGAGATGTTAGTGGCCTCAAACATATATTATGAGGACATTTTTGAGGAGAGCCTCATAGACTGGTTTGGCAAGGAAATTCCTGTTTACCCTTTATCTAAAGAGTTCCTAGTATCCCCAGCACCCCTATATCTCCAGAGTCCCTTGTATTACCTGAATGCCCACCCAGCTTCCCTCTCCCACCTCCTCCATCAGCCAGTTCCTCAGCCCTGCCTCAGCTGCTGTCTCTCAACCCCTTTGAAGCTCCCATATGTGTTGAAGACCTGCCCAGTGTCTTCAGGCCACCAGTTCCACCTAGCCTGGAGGATCCCATGTATCCACCTCCAGGCCCATCGCTCCATCTCGTCCTGTCGAAACTTCGGCTCCACCTTGGCTCCTCCCTCCCTCGGCTGCACCAGAAACCATCGACCATAGGGCTTCTCCAGGCTCCCTCGTCCCTCCGGCTCTGCGTTGGTCAGCCGTCAACCTGCCTGCACCTTCGGCTCCTTCTGACTCCGCCTTTCTCCCGGCTCCACCTTTGTGCTCGGCCTCACTGGCTCAGCCTCTGTCCTCTGGTATTCCGGCTCCACCTCGGATGCTCGTTGCCACAGCTCCACCTCAGTCTCCAGGATCAGCGGTCTTGCGTGGGCTCTTCGGCTATTCAGCTTCACCAGGGTCTCCATCTGTGGCATCATCTCCGTCGGTCATCCCCAAGGTGTCGCCTTCCAGCAAGTCATCTACACCATGGCTCCTCCCGCTTTCAACTTTGCCCTGGGGCCTCGTCCTTGCTGGTCTTTGGCATGTCATCTGGCTCCTCCTGCTCCTTGCTCCCCACTGTCTTCTCCCACCATCCACTCCTCCATAAACTGTTTTTGTTTGTGCCCTGGATATTTTGTTTTTTGTTAGCTCCATGCCCTCCTCCAGAACCCCCTCCCTCAGAACCCCCTCCCTCCTCAGTTGGACTATGTACGTCACAAGGACGCGCCATTTTTTGGTGGGGTCGTACTGTTACATGTATGATCTGTGTTTCCCCCCTTCATTGTGTTTTTGGTTCAGTCCTGTGACCTAGTGTTCCAGGTTTGTTCTAATTAGTCATGTCTATCACCTGTGCATTGTCAATCACCTCATTAGTTATCTTGTTAGTCCCTGTGTATTTATAGAGTTTGGTTATTAAATGTTATTTCTACGTATTCCTCGTCTCCATGAGCTTTGTCCTACACGCAACATGACAGTAGTTGTTTATATAATTTAAATTTTCTTATTCAAATGGTAATAAGTAACCTGTTCAGTTTTCTGAAAGCAGGCAAGTGTCACACTAAAGAAAAAAACGAGGGGACAAGTTTACTCTGAGACTAGTAGCATGTAGCAATGTTCAGGGAAGAAGGAGGCGGGAACCGGCGAAGAATCAAAATATAATTTATTTAAAATAAAACAAACAAACGAAAATACCGCCAGCAGCCCCTCGCGGACGACTGCTGGCTACCGAAAATAAATATAACTAAAGTAAAATACAAAAACAAAACACAACTAAAATACAGGCCTGTTCCTCTCTCGATCATCAACGTCGTCGCTCCTCCTTTATGCTTCCGCTCCTCCGTGAGAGATGCGAGACCGGTGTGCCTCACATGTGATGCTCATTAGCAATCGCACCACCGGCCTCGCGCCGTTCTCTCACGTCCCTCGGCCGTCCTGTTCGCCACATACCCCCATCGCCCCTCACAGGCCGGGGGGTACCCACGAGCCTGTGCCTACTCCCCCCCCCGGCGGCGGCGATCCCTGGGGAGTATGGACAGACAAACCGAGGGAAACGGAGACGGAAGCATGAGGAGCGACAGATCGAGAGAGGGGAGAGAGGAAAAAAAAATTGGTCCGGTTCCCACAACGCGCTGCCATCTGGTCCCCCACCAGCTAGGCGATCTCCTCCGCGGTGCCTGGCGGTGACGCTGGGTAGCCCTCGGTGGACGGCTCGACGCTCCTCCGCCGCCCGGTGGACGGCGACGGCTCCTCGGGTGCCTTGGGCAGACGGTAGGAGTCCCCCGCTCCCTGCTCCTCCCCTTCACTGGTGGACGGCAGCAGGCTCCGGCCCACGGCGAGCGGCGGCGACTCCTCCTCTCCCTCCCGGATGGCAGCCGCCCCTCCAATACCCAGGCGGCCGGCAGCGAGCTCAACCGTCCCACCGGCAACTCACTCCAGCGCCCCGCCTCGAGCGTCCGTGGCCGCGAGTCCCCCGCTCCCTGCTCCTCCCCTCGCTCGGCGGATGGCAGCAGGCTCCGGCCCACGGCGAGCGGCGGCGACTCGCGCACCATGCTCGATGGCACCGCGGATTCCCCACACCGGCGAGGACTCTCTGACAGCGCGTTCCTCCCTCTTCCCGGGTTTCGGCACCAGTGTAGCAATGTTCAGGGAAGAAGGAGGCGGGAACCGGCGGAGAATCAAAATATAATTTATTTAAAATAAAACAAACAAACGAAAATACCGCCAGCAGCCCCTCGCGGACGACTGCTGGCTACCGAAAATAAATATAACTAAAGTAAAATACAAAAACAAAACACAACTAAAATACAGGCCTGTTCCTCTCTCGATCATCAACGTCGTCGCTCCTCCTTTATGCTTCCGCTCCTCCGTGAGAGATGCGAGACCGGTGTGCCTCACATGTGATGCTCATTAGCAATCGCACCACCGGCCTCGCGCCGTTCTCTCACGTCCCTCGGCCGTCCTGTTCGCCACATAGCAATACAACCATTCCAGGAACATTAGTAGACTGGGAGTGTTACTTAATTTGCAATGTATTAGTAACATACTTCACTGCCCTCAAGTGTTGCTGTGTTTATTTAATTTATATGAACCTTTATTAGCTAAATGTACAGCTAACCTAAAGATCAATCTTCAATCTAGGAAAAAAATATGGAAGATAATAATAAAAAATGTAATTCCAAATTCTAATTGGAGTATATTAAGTTTCAAGGACACTTTTTTTCCCCCACAAAACGTATTGTTTTTTAATTGACATTTTACAAAAACTAAAACTATGACAATACAAAAATACAAAAACATCCAAAACAATATTAACCCAGATCTACCCCATCAGTTACCCCATGCTTTTCCACTGCATGGTACGGCTCGGTACGGCTCAGTACGGCTCAGTACGGTTCGGCTCGGCGTGGCATGGTTCGGCTCAGTTCGCTTTTCCACTGCGTGGTACGACTCGGCTCGGCGCGGCACGGCTCAGTTCGCTTTAGCTCGGTTGCTTTTCCACTGCAGTTAGTACCGCTTCAAAGTGGGTGGGATTATGACTGACCTTTATAGTTTATCCGCTCCTCGTCAACCAACAAGAGGAACGTCTGCGCTTCTCGTCCACTGACCACGATTCAGCCATTTCTTTTTAGGAAGTTTTTTTTCTTCAAGCAAGTCAAGCAAGTAGTTTTAAAACAGGTGCTACAGCGGTGGCCGTTACTGGCTATTTAAATCTAGCGGGTTTGATGTCTCGCAAATACAATGACGCTGGTAGTGACGATTCTGTCTGTCTGACCAATCAGTGATCTACAGTGCTTCCACGTCACATTTTAGTATCGGTACGGTACGCTTGGAACCTCAACAGAGGTGGTACCATTTAAAGCGAGCCGAAGCGAGCCGTACCGTAGCATACCATGCAGTGGAAAAGCGCCACAAGTGAGCCGTACCGAACCGTACCGTACCATGCAGTGGAAAAGCGCCATTAGCTTGCTAAAGCTGAGAGTTGTGCAGACAAGTCACAGATTTTTTTTGTTTGTTTTTTTGCATACTTCCTGCATGAAAAACTCCATGTCCTCCATTCTCTCAAAGATGAAAAGAAAGAGAGCCTGGATTTTGTCCTCATCCATGTCAATCTCATTGAAAATGCTGTCAATAAACAGGTCCCGCATTGTTATGGCCAACAAGGCATCATCCTCATTCATCCTTATGACCTGTGGTAAGTAAACTTTCCCAGCAAAGTGAGGTCTGTTCTCCTCCACCTAGTCACAGTCGAGCAGAATCTGTTTATATCACCACAGAGTCCTTTGTGCAAAAAGATAAAACATTTCAATAATAATGTAATTAGTCATGTGCTGCTCAAACACTTTTATGAAATAGGAAAGGTAACTATATAAAAAAAAAATAAACATTATGTGACATGGATTCTCGCAGTTGGCACAGACGGAGTCACCTGCATAACGTTTAGATCCGGTTAGATCATTTGTTTGAAGACTGACTGTTGGCTTTATATAAAAAGAGGTACAAAACAGAAACTAAAAATTCTCAAGTGTAAATTATTCTTGTTAACACTTTAGATTACAGCCAAGAAAGTACTGCGTAATTAAGACAATTGACAGAGTAACTTTCTGTAATTATAGTGTACCTATGATGTACTTGCATGTAAGTATAAGGGAAAAATATGTAACGTTTGGGGAATGGGGTAACAACCAGCAGAATTAAAAAAAATATTTATACTGTAAGTATCATAGAACTAAGTGGTACTTATTCTACTACTTATTCTACTATTATGATACAACAATCACAGTTGGGACCAATTTAGCAAGAACATACACTGTGTACCTTTTTGTAATAATTGTGTACCAATACAAACTGTGTAGGCTTTTTAAAAATTACAGGGTACATATCCATGCATTTATACAGTTTATATATATATATATATATATATATATATATATATATATATATAGCAAAAGTGCAGGTGTTTCAGTTTGGGTTTACATGTTTCAAGGCAAGTAAAGCTAAAACTATTGCAATTTTTTTTTTAAATACTGGGACATATACTCTTGTTCCATGTAGTTACAGGGTAAGTGTGAAATTGCGGGCCGTACATTAAAGTGGTGCTTGTTACTGTCACGGTTTTGGATTTTGTTTCTTGTTGTTGTCTGTCATGTGTTTCTCTGTCTTTTCATGTTCAGCTGTTCCCCGTTAGGTTTATTAGTCTCCCCAGGTGTCTCTTATTAACCACGCCCCCTTGTTAAGCTTGTTTGTCTGTGTATTTAAACCCCTGTGTTTCAGTTGTTTGCTGTCGGTTGTTGTTTAATGTTGCCTGTAGCTTTGCTTTGAGTTTCTTTGTTTACCCCTGGATTATTAAAAGTGCTTGCATTTGGATTCACTCTCCGCTTCTTCCTTGCTGCATCGTAACAGAACAACCGACCGACCAATGAATCCAGCAGCACGGATCTCGCCTGATCTTCCCAGCATGGACCGGGAGTTTGCTGGGAAAACCGCAGCCATAGCCCTGGACAGCCCGGATTTGTTCCAGTTTACCTGAGGGTTTGCTGCATTTGCTGCCTCATGCACCCTCATGCACGCCAGGCCTTCAACACTGGTCCCAGTTCCGGTGGTTCCGAGTCCGGTGGCCGGGAGGAGGAGGAGGAGGAGGAGGAGGAGGAGGAGGAGGAGGAGAAAGGTCTCCTCAAAGACCGTCCAGCCAGAGACTGTCCAGCCAGAGACCACGTCACGTCTGCACACCTCTGCCAAGCCAGTGTCTACGGACAAGATGGCCGCCTCCGAGCCAGAGTCTGTTCCTGTTCCTGAGCCAGAGTCTGTTCCTGTTCCCGAGCCAGAGTCTGTTCCTGTTCCTGTTCCCGAGCCAGAGTCTGTTCCTGTTCCTGTTCCCGAGCCAGAGTCTGTTCCTGTTCCTGTTCCCGAGCCAGAGTCTGTTCCTGTTCCCGAGCCAGAGTCTGTTCCTGTTCCCGAGCCAGAGTCTGTTCCTGTTCCCGAGCCAGAGTCTGTTCCTGTTCCCGAGCCAGAGTCTGTTCCTGTTCCCGAGCCAGAGTCTGTTCCTGTTCCCGAGCCAGAGTCTGTTCCTGTTCCCGAGCCAGGGTGTGTGTTGTCTGTTCCTGAGCCCGAGCCAGGGTGTGTGTTGTCTGTTCCTGAGCCCGAGCCAGTGTGTGTGTTGTCTTTTCCCTAGCCGGTGTCTGCTGTTCCCGAGCCAGTGTCTGCTGTTCCTGAGGAAGATATGATACGCATAAACATAAGCGTTTATCTGAGATTCACTAGACGACTTGGCAACGCCTTGAGTAGCAAGCGATGAGAAAGTACTGTGAACAGACTTGGATAATTAGGATTAAATACTTGCGAGAATTTGAATGGAAAATATATTAAATTACGAATATCGTAACTGCAGACGAGGAAGGAACAACCGGCCGGGATCAGATGGGAAAAGAGGAATCTGAAAAGAAAAGACATTAGAAACAAAGACTGCAGAAATATAAGCGTTTATGTTTAGTGAGCCACACCTTCAGAGATATATGGTCTAGCTGGATTAAGCGGAGCAACTAATTAACATTATCTCTGTTAGAGGAGGGCAGGATGATGGATCCGGGTTGCTGAAAGCAAAGCCGTCTGAAAGCCTGGAACAAAGAGTGAAAGTGCATAGCTATGGCATTTTGTTGGCAAGGAAAGAGCACAACCTTAAATGATCAAATTGAAGACGATTGATAGCCAGATTAACATCTCAGGAATGGCATGGTCACCTGACGATAAGATCTGCCTTTATGATGACAACCACGCTTCGTTGGCACAACAATGTAATACGTTTTGCAACCACGTCAAATCCCGGAGGATGTTAGCGACCACTATAGGATTATTTCGTTATCCGTGAACAAAACGAAGCTTGACTAGGCTTGGTAGATTAACCTGGCCTTTACTGATCTGTATATCCAAATCTGAGATTGGACATGCACCCTTTGTATAGCTGGATCGGGTCACTTAAATTATGCACGGAGTGGGCCAGCATTAACAGACGAGAGATAAATGCCCTGCCTTGAGGAATGATACGCATAGCCAAATTTAGGTGAACGAACAGAGAAGCATTTAAGGCTTAGAAAATTATTACTATTATTATTTTATTATTATTATTATATACATATGTCATGGAGATTCTTAATACGAATATAACCATCTAAATCTGACTTCTTAATACGATACTTACCTGAAGTAAGGTCCTCTCAAAAAGCTACTATCATTACCTCAATGATACTTGATCTATTGTCTTTTGAGCGTAGAATCCATTTCTCAGATACGCAGCATATGCTTGACATGGCTCCCAAGTTGCTCTTTGTAGGAATAGTTTTATTCATGGCTGGGAGATCACTGGCCACAACAACCAATTGAAACTCTTGAATAGAAAGATAGAACATGTAAATCATACAGATGAGTAAAAACAATCTCACTTAAGTCTTCTTCACTGTGATTAGTTCTGGTGATTGGTTTCTTATGATATAACTAATATGACTGTTAGTTCTACAGAGTTAGCGATTTTTGGCTAAATATATGTGGCCTTTGAGCATTCTTAGTCTGCATTTCTCCAGACATTACTAACATTCTTATGTTATTTTGTGTTAAACAGAAGAAAGAAACTTGTACAGGTTTGGAACAACATGAGGTAATGAGTAAATGATGGAATTGTAATTTTTGGGTGAACTATCCCTTGAATTTTTTTTATGTTACACAATGGCCCAGTAAGAGAATTAGATTTTATACCGAAATGTTATATGTTAAATAATTGATGTATTATTGACTGTTGTAAAGTATTTTTGTCTTGATTGGATTGTATATTCCATGGTGAAATGTTACTGATGAGGATTTAGTATGTTTTGGCTGTCTTTCTGTACCAATGGATGTATATTACTGTATATATGCCAAGCTATTCTTGTTACTCACTATCCTTTATGGTATTTCTTGTTTTCCAGACTAATGCCTCTACTGCCTGTAATTGATACCTACCTGTGAAATACCTGTACCTCTAATACATCATCATCTAAACCTGCTCAACTGTCTCCTCATACTTATATTAAACCGTGCTCTGACAGGCACCCAGAGGGGTTCACTTATCTAATTCCAAATCAGATCCGTACAGTCAAAAGTCTCCCAAACATTGTGGTGCTTCGAGCCGGATAAGTGTTCCTTTCTGATATGATGGACTCTGATGAGGAGGGTGTACTTGGAGCTCGCCCCAAGCGACTAACTCGACCTCCAGCCTACCTAGAACAGTATGAGGTGCAGTTTCCCAGAGGTATACCCAGTCCTATGGAGGTGCCGGTACCAGCCTGGTCCCGGTCCTTTCAGCCAGGTGTTACCCCTCCTAGCGGTGACCGTGTCCATCTGGATGGCTCGCAGATCCTGTCATACCGACATCAGCCTACTCAACCTGCCGTGTGCCCTCAGCGACTCCATTCCTTACCTTTAGAGGCTGATTCAGTTGCTTCTGCCCACTTCAGCAAGCTACAGCACCTGCGCCAAGAGCGTGCGTCCTTCCGAGAGGACCTGAGAGAGTTGAAAGCAGTTCAGGCAGAAGTTCGAGAGTTAGTCCTAGCAGCGCAGTCCCTTAGAGCAGACCTTAACCAAGCCAGAAGCCAACTACCATCCCCAGTGCAGCCACGGTGGTCTAATCCTTCAGTGCAACCCTGTGTGTCAACTCCTGGAATCGATGGTGGTCCCTTCCCTGATATTCATCCACTGCCTTGGCTGAGCCTGATGTAGCCTTAGCTAGACAGTTAGATAACCTGGATTTGTATGATGCAGCCACTTCCTATCGGCCTGTGGTCTCAGAGGCTCAGCAGTATTCCTTTGAGCTCCCTACTACTCGTTCACGCCCATCTCGGCTAAGTGTTCCAGAGGCTGGTGAGTTCCCTCCGCCACCTACTCCTCAGGACCTTAGAGTTTTGCTCACTCCTAGTGCCAGGCCCTTGCCTGCCCAATACCAGTCGACGCCTGCCTATCCTAGTCAATCACTTTCCCTTCCTCAGGCAGAGCCAAGGGTGCGCCCTGTTCTCCCTTCCTCTGAGTCTGTGTATCGTGGTCCCCCTCCTACGATCCCTAAGTTTACTCGCCCAGATCCTAGTGAGTTCACTCGTCTTCGCATATCCTTGGAGAACCTGCTACCCCCAGATGGTACCGAGCTGTTTAAGTACCAGATCTTAGTAGATCACCTTAAGCTCGAGGAAGCTAAGATGATAACTGATGCTTGCTTGAATTCCCCTACCCCCTTCACAGATACTATGTCAGCACTTCGTGAAAAGTACGACCAGCCACATCAGTTAGCTTTGAGGAGGATAGCTAGTGTCCTGGATAGTCCTGATGTTAGATGACGTGATGTACCAGCCTTTCAAAAATTCGCTCTCCAAGTTCAGTCTCTTGTCGGCCTGTTGAAAACCTTAGGAGCTTGGAGTTGGGCTGTGGTTCCCACGTCGCACGCCTTCTGAACAAGCTACCCTCAGAGCAGAGAGCGGATTTCCGCCCCATATGTTTCGTCAACCTGGTTCTAACCCTAACCTAATTGACCTCTCTAATTGGCTTCGTTACGAGACCTGGTGTCATAGTTACGATGCAGAACTGATATCTAAGAGCTCACATGCTGGCAATATATCCATTGCTATCCTGCATGGAGTTGGAACATCCTCATCCCTGGCCTCTTCCTCAGTTGAGTCTTCTATGCCTCGTAGAGGTTGTGTTCAGCCACCCAAGCCTGCTGGAGCTAAGCGCTATTGTCCTTTCTGTGACACCTGTGAGCATTACCTGAGTCAGTGTGCTTCCTTCACCCAGCTTCCTCCTGATCAAGTTCAGACCTGGATCCGTAGGCACGATAGTTGTTGGCGTTGTGCGAGATCCCACCATGCTGCTCGATGTGACCTGAAGAAGCCCTGTAGTTTGTGCCGTGGTGTACATCTTCGCCCTCTGCACGATGTAAATGTTGGTTCTTCTACTACAGATGATCCTGCTACTGTGGAGAAGAGTTGCCTTACGAGTTTGTCCTCTGATAGGTTCTTCTGCGATAAACCTTCCATTAGCGGCCGTGTGATGCTTAAAGTGGTTCCGGTGCATATGCATTATGAAGATCGTACCTTGGATACATTTGCCCTACTGGATGACGGATCAGAGCGACCGATCCTGCTTTCCACTGCAGTTGAAGCCCTGGGTATTCAGGGTGTTTCGGAAGATCTGCCGTTACGGACCGTCAGAGATGATGTTCCGGTCATTCGAGGTTGTTCCATATCCTTCCAGATTTCTACCGTCTACCCACAGCAGGTTAGTTATCAGATCAGTCATGCCTTTACTGCTGATCACCTTAACCTGTCGCGCCAGTCTTATCCTGTGGAGCAGTTAAAGCGGAGGTACAGACACTTGAGAAGACTCATCTGTACCCTTACCGATGTCCAACCATTGCTCCTTCTTGGTTCTGACCAGCCCCACCTTATTACACCTACTGAGCCTGTTCGATGGGGCGGCCCAGGAGCGCCAGTTGTTGTTCGTACCAGCTTGGGATGGACACTTCAGGGTCCTGTTCACCCTATGGGCTGTTTTTCCACCCCTTCCCAGTTTTTGCTTACCTCTTTGGTTTCTGTCCAAGATGAGCTCCTCCACCACGTTCAGAGATTATGGCAGTTGGATACAATTCCTTACCGTGAGAGTAAAGAGGTTACTCGTTCCAAGCAGGACCAGAAAGCCCTTCAGCTGCTTGACCTCAAGACCACTACCCAAGAGATAGGTGTTCACCGCTTCGCCACTCCCCTTCTTCGTCGTAGAGACATGCCATTGTTGAATGCACCGAGAGATTCAGTCATGCCTACCCTCCACATTGGGAAGCGGCGTCTGTTGAAAGACCCTGAGAAAGCTGAGACCTACCGAACAGAGATACGTCGACTCCAAGAGACTGGAGCTGTCCGTGTAGTTCCTGATCCTAAAAACCCTGAGTGTTGGTACATTCCTCACCACCTTGTGAGCCACAATGGGAAGTCCCGTCTTGTCTGTAATTGTTCACATCAGTACAGAGGTCAGAGTTTTAACGCTAGCACCCCTTGGCAGATGAGGAGATTTGTTTCTCTCTGGAGAGATCCTTTTATGTTGATAACTGCCTCCAGAGCCTAGTTACTGCTGATGCAGCCCATAGTGAGATTGATCGCCTGCGTACTATCCTCTCCGAAGCTGGATTTGAGATCCGGCAGTGGGCCTGTAACGATCCTGCTGTATTAAGTCACCTATCTTCTAACGCTCGAGCTACTAGTGTGGAGTTGTGGCTGACGCAGGAGAAGTCCGACGTCCCTGAGTCCACATTAGGTTTGAGCTGGAATTGGCAGTCAGATACCTTATCCAATAAACACCGACCTGTAGACTATGCGGCCCCTACCTTGCGGAATATTTATAGGGTCCTTGCTACACAGTTTGACTCTTTGAGATTGCTCCTTCCTTACACCACCCATTAAAAAGTGATCGTTAAGCATCTTTGGAACCAACAGAGACAGTGGGATGATCCTAATCTACCTCCTGACCTGCTCCACTCCTGGATGCAGTGGGAAGAAGAACATCGCCGCCTTTCTGGTGTTTGTCTTCCTCGTCGCTATGTCCCTTCTGAAGTTGGTATTGGAGGAGTTACTCACGAGGTCCATATCTTCTCAGATGCATCTGAGCAGGCCTACGGAGCCGTAGCTTACCTACGTACCATTGACACAGCCGGTCAGACCTACCTGTCCTTCCTAATCACTCGTTCCCGTGTTACCCCTAAAAGAGTGCATTCCATTCCCAGATTGGAGCTCTGTGGGAGCCCAGTGGCAGCCCAGCTTGCAAAGTTGTTGTCCAACGAGTTGACCTTGACAATACAGTCTACTGTACTGTGGACCGATTCTACTAAGGTCCTTCAGTGGTTGAAGTCTGAATCCTGTCGCTACCGAGTTTTTGTTGGCAATAGGATCGCTGAGATCCAGGAGCTTACCGATCAGTGCTCTTGGCGTTATGTTAGCTCTGCAGAAAACCCTGCCGATGACTTAACAAAAGGGAAATCTCTTTCCTACCTTGCTACCCCAAACAGATGGTCCTGAGGACCCCCTTTCCTTCTCCTTAACCCTCGAGAATGGCCGGCCCTTCCTAATCCTGAGTCTAGTGAAGATCACGCGGAGTTGCGGAAGTCTGCCTTTTGTGGAGTTATTGCCTCACCTATCACCTGTAGCCACCCTGAGAGATGGAATTATCCTGCCTGGTTAGACCTGCTGGACGGCACTGCCCAAAATCTTCGAGGTGACCCAGTTCCTGACACCGGTCCAGAGGCCACAGATTATCATTGAGCTGAAGCCCATGTCCTTAAACACGTTCAACAGGAATCTTTCTCTGAAGAATTATCCTCATTTCGAAACCATTGGGCTATGTGTCCTCCGATGTGGCCGATATTGACCCAGTTACCCCTGGATCGTTGCCCCAGGTCATTTACCCTGAATCTGAAATGTTGAGTCGCAGAACATGGAGACATTCTCAGATCCTGGCAGATCGATTCTGGTCCAGGTTCATCCGAGATTACCTTCCCACTCTGCAGACTAGGCAGAAATGGTAAGCTTTGCCTCCTGACCTTCAAGAGCATACCTACGTCATGATTGTTGACCCTCAGTTGCCCCGAGGTTTATGGCCGGTAGGTGAAGTCATTCGGACGCACAAGAGTCCCGATGGTCATATCAGATCAGCAGATGTGCAGATCAAGGGTAAAATCTACACCAGACCAGTTGCCCGCTTGGTTGTCCTACCATCATTGCCTTCAGAGGATCCTGGAGTTCCTAACCCTCATTAATAGTCGCCTTTCCTGAATACAAAGATGCCTCTTATCTTTGGGGGCGGCTGTTGTAAAGGCTCCTTTAAGAAAGGACTTTTATTTTGACATAGTGCATTGTTTTCGGACTGAGCAGTCTCGTGAGTGAAGCTGCTGCTGTTGTCTGCTGAACTGCTATGTTGCGCCGATTGCTGAAACAACATTTATTCCTATTATCTGTGATATTTGCTCCAGATATTACCGAGAAACAATAGCTGAGGGCATGTCCAGACATGCCCTCAGCTATTGTTTCTGTTAGTTTAGCTTAATAATGCAGTTCTGTTTGTGATTATTTCTTCTTTATTGAGATGTACAGGTCCTTCTCAAACAATTAGAATATTGTGATAAAGTTCATTATTTTCCATAATGTAATACAAATTTAACTTTGGTTCTGGTTTAACGTGGTTCTGGCACTGTGAGCAGATGCCAGGTCATGCTGAAAAATGAAATCTTCATATCCATAAAGCTTTTCAGCAGGTGGAAGCATGAAGTGCTCCAAAATCTCCTGATAGCTAGCTGCATTGACCCTGCCCTTGATAAAACAGTGGACCAACACCAGCAGCTGACATGGCACCCCAGACCATCACTGACTATGGGTACTTGACACTGGACTTCAGGCATTTTGGCATTTCCTTCTCCCCAGTCTTCCTCCAGACTCTGGCACCTTGATATCCGAGTGACATGCAAAATTTGCTTTCATCGCAAAAAAGTACTTTGGGCCACTGAGCAACAGTCCAGTGCTGCTTCTCTGTAGCCCAGGTCAGGCGCTTCTGCCGCTGTTTCTGGTTCAAAAGTGGCTTGACCTGTGGAATGTGGCACCTGTAGCCCATTTCCTGCACATGCCTGTGCACGGTGGCTCTGGATGTTTGTACTCCAGACTCAGTCCACTGCTTCCGCAGGTCCCCCAAGGTCTGGAATCGGTCCTTCTCCACAATCTTCCTCAGGGTCCGGTCACCTCTTCTCGTTGTGCAGCATTTTTTGCCACACTTTTCCCTTCCAACAGACTTCCCACCGAGGTGCCTTGATACAGCACTCTGGGAACAGCCTATTTGTTCAGAAATTTCTTTCTGTGTCTTACGCTCTTGCTTGAGGGTGTCAATGATGGCCTCCTGGACAGCAGTCAGGTCGGCAGTCTTACCTATGATTGCGGTTTTGAGTAATGAAACAGGCTGGGAGTTTTTAAAAGCCTCAGGAATCTTTTGCAGGTGTTTAGAGTTAATTAGTTGATTCAGATGATTAGGTTAATAGCTTGTTTAGAGAACCTTTTCATGATATGCTAATTTTTTGAGATAGGAATTTTGGGTTTTCATGAGCTGTATGCCAAAATCATCAGTATTAAAACAATAAAAGACCTGAAATATTCCAGTTGGTGTGCAATGAATTAAAAATATATGAAAGTTTAATTTTTATCATTACATTATGGAAAATAATGAACTTTATCACAATATGCTAATTTTTTGAGAAGGACCTGTACGTCACTATTTTTGTTTTTTTGACAATTCTATTGAGATGTGAATTCGATATTTTGAGCTTTATACCAAACGACCGATTACAATCTGATGTGTTGTGCTATCCATAGATGCATATAGAGTGATGTTTATCATGTTAGATGATTGCTTATGGTCTATAATGTACAATGTGATTCCTTATTTTGTCTTGATTGGATTGTATATTCCATGGTGAAATGTTACTGATGAGGATTTAGTATGTTTTGGCTGCCTTTATGTACCAATGGATGTATATTATTGTATATTTGCCACGCTATTCTTGTTACTCACTATCCTTTATGGTATTTCTTGTTCCCTTTCATTGTCACTCCGAGTTACGTAGGATGACGACGAATCGGGTTTCGCTTAGAACACCTATCGACTTCGAGTATACAAAACGAACCAATGGCAAAGAAATGCCATGGGTCTGCGGAATTTGCATGACGTAACTCCGCCCTACCTCGTGGGTATAAAAGGAGGACGCCGGCAACATGCAGTTATGTTTTCGCTTCAGAGCCAAGAGTATTTCTTCACTCCACAGTCATTTCTGACTTCGCTCTACGAGACGAGCCACTCTGTCTCTAGTGTTGGTGTGACGGCGATCTGCAGCGAGTTCACAGTGCCTGCTGATCTGTGCAGTTATCTGCCAGTTTGTGTGTGTGTGTGTGTCTCCCCGCTCGCTTCAACATCGCAGAATTTTATCTCCTCTAATAAAAGAGCTCGCACACGGCACGTCTTTTTAAAGATGGCTCGCCCGTGCATTTCTGGTTGCAGCGGACTGGTATCGGACTCTGATGGGCACGAGCGCTGTCAAGTGTGTTTGGGCATTGATCATGCTTGAACAGCGCTCGTGGATGATTCATGTTCTCTCTCTGGTCATCGCATCATTTAGGTCGAGACTCGGTGAACTCGCAAGAGTAAGAGTCCCCTCATCCACCCCCCGATCTTCGGCTGGTGGCCAGGGTGAACTGAGAGTGATGGTCTGGAACAAGGCGCCGACTCTGTGTCCGCGACCCCAGCCCCCCTCTTCAATGACGGTGCCCGCTAGCGAACAGGTGATTCCACGAGTCTACTCTCGGGTGGCCCGTGTGTTTTCATTTGAAGCTACAGAGGATGGTGCTATGTCTGTAGCAGCATCACTAGGTGGGCTTGATTCTTCTGGAAGTGACGACTCGTCACAGCTGCCACCTTCCGGTGTGCATATGGCTGTGCCTGAGTCTGATCCGGAGATGACAGCCATGCTTTCCCGGGACGATTGGTTTTTGGGTAAGGCCCCTAACCCGTGTCCATGGCAAACCCCAATATCTTTCTTCCTGGACGTGCATGATGAGATCTCGACGTCCTGGAAGACCCCCTTGTCTTCTCAGGACCGCTCGTTGGTTTCATCCGCCTTTCCTCCCCTCAACAGGGCCGCTGCCCATGGGTATACTGGGGTCTCCCCAGTTGAACGCTCTGTAGGACTTGAGGCGTACGCTGGCGCGTTTGGCTGCCGCTGCTCACCTGGCCTGTTGTTTGTTTGCTCTACCTGAAGTTGAAGTTGAACTGAAGCTGACTATGTTTTTTTTTTTTTTTTTTTTTTTTACTGCTCGTTCTATCGGATTATAACGTGCATGGACATTGCTCCTGACTCCCCAACTCGAGCCATCGACTGCCCTGATGAGCAGATCATCCCTCGGCGTGTGCGTGTGCGTGTGTAAGTTTCCCCTTCCTCACTGCTGTACGATGTGGTTTTTCTGTTTGGGCAGTTGGCTACTGATATCTGAAATCCGGCTGTGATCTGGCTGTGAACCTAGGGTGCCCGAGGTTCATGTGGAGAAAAGAGAAGGAAAGGGAAAACAAAAAGAAAAAATGTGTCCGTTTCCGATTCTCACCATTCTATGGATATTGTGGATTGTTACTTCCACCTATGACTTTTTTAATATGTCGCAGCAGAATATGTCTCTAACATACTCTATGAAAGAACTCCGTGACTTCATGTCGCCATCTCTTTGTCTGCCCGCTAAGGCGTACAAGCTGTGCACCGCCCTGGGCATTTCTCGCCCGCGACCCCGTTATATGGATCGAGGAAGCCATCACATTTTCCTTACAAATCCCGGGAACTCTGATGGTACCATCCCCACAGTTGTCTCTATGCGGCCCGCTGGCTCCTCGTCCTCGTCCTCCTTTATCCCCCTTCACAGAATTATGTCCTCCCCAGTGGGGTTTTCTAAATTCCCCCAGGATCTCTGGCCGTGGTGGTGGCCTAGCTACAGTTTTTAAAAATATATTTAAATGCAAAATCCTTCCTGTAAAAAACTACTCTTCTTTTTAAGTTCAATTGTTTACACTTGCAAATTGTCTGCAAACACCCTTGTTATGTGTACTGGTCTACAGATCACCTAAAGCTACTGGCTGCTTCATACATGATTTCTCCGACCTTCTGTCTGCTTTGGCCATTCAGTTTGACAAGATGTTGATTCTTGGTGATTTTAATATTCATGTATGTTGCACAACTAAGCCGATGGTGAATGAATTTTTAGCGTTACTCAACTCTTTTAATCTCACTCAATCAATTTGTGGCTCTACTCATATTAAGGGACACACATTGGACCTCGTTCTGTCATCAGGGATATCAGTCGATAAACTTGATATCACTAATGTTGCTATCTCTGATCACCTTCTGATTGAATTTGAATTTTCTAGCAACAGTCCTCCTTCTGTCCCTCCCCCTTCTTATGTTTTAGCTCGTTCATTTAACTCAGCTACAGCTTCTCTTTTCTCAAATTCTTTTAAAGTTTGCTCTCCCTCCCTCCCTCTCTGCTGACTTGCCATCATGCACTAATATTGATGAGCTTGTCTCTAGTTTTAACCTGTCCTGTACTGAAACATTGGATCAGATAGCCCCTGAAAAATTAAAACGAGTAAAGTCAAACACTTTAACACCTTGGGTGGATAGTTCCATACAAGTTTTCCGTCAAGCCTGTAGACAGTCTGAACGGAAATGGAAAAAAAAGATAAGCTTCAGGTCTCTTATGAGATATTTCTGCAACATCTGAAAGCATATCAAGTCACTGTTAAAGAGGCAAAAGCTAATTATTTTAGTGGACTTATTAACTCACAGGCTAATAGACCCAAAGTTCTTTTTAAAGCTATCAATTCATTCATAAATCCGGCTAATACAGTAGATACATCCTTGACTTGTGATGAGTTTTCTGATTACTTTATCCAAAAAATTTATCTTATCAGATCTGGAATCACAGCCCAGGGTTGCATCTCAGTTACATCTTACAGTCCTACCAACTTTCTCCAGCTTTTCACTCCTCTGTCTTCTCCTGCGTTGTCTGAGATTGTTTCTCCCCTTAAGCCTTCCTGCTGCCCTTCTGATATTATTCCATTTCGTCTCTTTAAGGAGGTCTTTGATGTCCTTTCTCCAATTGTGTTAGCTATAGTAAACTGTTCCTTACACACTGGTGTTGTTCCATCTGGTTTTAAGCAAAAAAAAATACAAATAATCTTGACCCGAATGATCCTGGAAATTTCAGACCTATTTCTAAATTATCGTTTATTTCTAAAATCCTGGAAAAAGCAGTTTTTAAGCATATCTCTTCTTTCTTGACTAATTTTAACATAATGGATAAATTCCAATCTGGTTTCGGAGCTCTACATAGTACAGAATCCGCATTACTTAAAGTTTATAATGACATTCTTCTTACCATTGATTATGGATCAAGTGCATTACTTATCCTCCTTGACCTTAGCGCTGCCTTCGACACTATTGATCATGGTATTCTTATTGATCGCCTGGAAAATAGTGTCGGACTACAGGGCCCTGTCTTACGCTGGTTTAAATCATACCTGGCAGAGAGAACATTCTCTGTTAAACTGGGTGCTAAATCATCCCCTCCAGTGGATATTAAATATGGTGTTCCTCAAGTATCAGTTATTGGTCCTCTGTTATTTTCCCCATACATGCTGCCCCTTGGCTCCATCCTTGAAAAGCACAACTTAAGATACCATTGCTATGCTGATGATCCATTACTGTATTTACCCATTTCCCCTGGTTGTACTTCAGATATCGATACCATTTTTAACTGCTTGGAAGACATTAAATCATGGATGGCAGAAAATTTCTAAGAATACTAAGAAAACAGAGATGATTTTGTTTGGATCGTCCCCCACTTCAAAACACTGGAGTAATGCCCTTGGCCCTTGGTCATCAAATTTGCAGAATATGGTCAGAAATCTAGGTGTCATTTTTGATGGTTCTCTTAATTTTAATAAACAAGTTGGCTCTGTCGTTAAAGGTAGTTTCTATCAGCTAACTAACAGTAGCTAAGCTGAAGCATTTTTATCCAAGAAAGATCTTGAAACACTCATTCATGCTTTTGTTTCCTCACGCTTAGACTACTGTAATTCTCTGTACACAGGTCTAACCAAACATAATTTAAATAGACTTCAGTTAGTCCAGAATGCGTCAGCAAGACTCCTCACAGGCACTAAAAAGTATGAGCACATAACTCCAGTTTTAGCCGAGCTCCACTGGCTACCAGTGAAATTGAGAATTGATTTTAAAATCTTACCTTTTGTTTTTAAAGCTCTACAAGGTCAAGCCACTTTGTATATTTCTGAGCTTTTGTCTCCTTACTCTGCCGTCAGACCACTCAGCTACTTGCTATCCCCAAAACACGTCTTAAAACCAGAGGGGACAGATCTTTTTCTGTAATAGCTCCTAAACTCTGGAACTCCCTCCTACTTCATATTAAGTCCTGTAATACAATTGGTAGTTTCAAGACAAATCTGAAAACACACTTTTACTCTCTTGCCTTTAATTCTCTTTGATTTTTTTTTGTAGATTTATTTATTTATTTGAGTTTATTTAAGGAGTCCTGTACTTTTTATGAAATTTGTCAAGGCATATTGTTTTTGCCTTTCCTGTTTTAACCTGTGAAGCACTTTGGGTCAACTGTTGTTCGGTTAAATGTGCTATACAAATAAAATGACTTGACTTGACTGTTGCGATGCTACTGTGTCCTCAGAGTGCTTCCCGGCGCAATCCTAAGCACCCGTCCGAAGCCTGTAGTTCTTTTCGTCTGTCTGTTCCGCTGGGTCGTGCGAACTATCGGCTCGGCTTTGCGATTCAGTTCGCATGGTCTCCTCACCGCTTCAGGGGAATCCACTACGGTCGGTGGCTACGCCCCTATCATGAGAGCGGAGGTTGCTACCCTACTGGCGAAGGGTACGATTGAGACTGTCCCTCCAGCCGAAATGAGCTCCGGGTTTTCAGCCCCTACCTCATTGTCCCGGAGAAATCTGGTGGGTTATGGCCAATCCTGGACCTACACATCTGAACCGCCCCCTTCACAGGCTGCCGTTCAAGATGCTCCTGGCCAAATGCATTCCGGATGTGTGCGGCCACAGGATTGGTTTGCAGCGATCGACCTGAAGGACTCCTACTTTTATGTCTCCGTTCTCCTTTGACTCAGACCTTACCTATGGTTTGCTGTCAGGGCGCGCGCATATCAGTACGCTGTTCTCCCATTCGGGCTAGCCCTGTCTCCTCGCGCCTTCTCAAAGGTTGTCCAGGGAGCCCTTGTTCCTCAAAGGGAACACGGGGTTCGCATCATGAACTATCTCGGCGACTGGCTGTCCTAGCTCGCCCTCGAGACCAGGTTTGCGAACACAAGGACCCAGTGCTCCGGCACCTAGCTCGTCTGGGCCTTCGGGTCAACTGGGAAAAGAGTAACTTTGCCCTGTGCAGAGGATCTCTTTACTCAGTGTTGACTTGGTCGCCTTATCCACTCAGCCATTGCTGACTTGCCTGAGATTTTCAAGCGCAAGAGTGTGGTTCCACTGAAGTTTTTCAGAGGCTCCTTCAGCTTTGGCTTCGCGACCGAGTCCCCGAGGTGGGCATGGCAACACGACACCCTCCGAGTACCAGTTACTCCGACCTGCAGTCAGTACTTCACCCCGTGGTCGAACCTCAGTTTTCTACGGGCTGGAGTGCCCCTGGAACGAGCTTCCCGGCATGTTGTTGTCTCAACAGATACCTCCACCACGGGCTGGGGCACCATGTGCAATGGACATGCTGCCGCGGGCTCCTGGACAGGAGCCCAGCGCCTATGGCATGTCAATTGCCTTGAGTTGCTGGCAGTACGCCTTACCCTGCACCGCTTCGGGCATTTCTCAGGGGTCAAAACGTGCTACTCTGGTCAGACAATACCACCACTGTAGCGTACATCAACCATCTAGGTGGTCTACGCTCCCGCCGTATGTCGCAACTCGCAACTCGAGGTGTTCGGTCGGTGTCGTGCATTTCCTTCCTTCAAGATGGGTTGGAGCGAAGGCTGTCTCCCTCCACCCTCAAAGTTTATGTTGCCGCTATTGCCGCACACCATGACTTGGTAGAAGGTAAGTTCTTAGGGAAGCATGACCTGATTGTCCGCACGACCTGATCGTCTGATGCACCGCTTCGGGCGTTGCTCAGGGGTCAACACGTACTAGTCCGGTCAGACAATACCGCCACTGTAGCGTACATCAACCATTTAGGTGGTCTACGCTCCCGCCGTATGTCGCAACTTGCCCGCCACCTCCTCTTATGGAGTCAGAAGCATCTAAGTTCGCTTTGAGCCGTTTATATTCCCGGAGCCCTGAACTGTGCAGCTGACGAGCGCTCAAGGCTTCAGCCCCTCCCTGGAGAATGGCGACTCCATCCCCAGTTGGTTCAGCTGATTTGGGACCAGTTCGGGGACGCACAGATGGGTCTGTTTGCCTCTCACGACTCGACCCATTGCGTCCTGTATTATTCCCTGACCGACGGATGCACTGGCACACAGCTGGCTGCGGGGCCTCAAGTATGCGTTTCTCCCAGTGAGCCTTCTTGCGCAGACCTTGCGCAAGGTCAAGGAGGACGAGGAGCAGGTCCTTCTGGTTGCGCAGTACTGGCCCACCAGGACCTGGTTCTCCGAACTAGTACTCCTCGCAACAGCACCTCCTTGGCCAATCCCTCTGAGGAAGGACCTCCTTTCTTAGGGACGGGGCAACCAATGGCACCCTCGTCCCAATCTTGGAGCCTCCACGTGTGGCTCCTGGATGGGACGAGGCAGGTTTGAGTACCCTACCACCTGTGGTGGTGGCTACCATCACTTCCGCTAGAGCGTCATCCAACGATGCCTATGCGTTGAAGTGGAACCTCTTCGTCAGCTGGTGCTCTTCTCACCGAGAAGACCCCCAGAGGTGTTCGGTTGGTGTCGTGCTTTCCTTCCTTCAAGATGGGTTGGAGCGAAGGCTGTGTCCCTCCACCCTCAAAGTTTATGTAGCCGCTATCGCCGCACACCATGACTTGGTAGAAGGTAAGTTCTTAGGGAAGCACGACCTGATCGTCAGGTTCCTGAGAGGAGCCAGGAGACTGAATCCTCCTCGCTCTCCTCTCGTTCCCTCTTGGGACCTCGCGGTGGTTCTAACTGCCCTGCAGAGTGCTCCCTTTGAGCCTTTGCAATCAGTGGAGCTTAAGCTCCTGTCAATGAAGACAGCGCTCCTGGTTGCACTGGCCTCTGTCAAGAGGGTAGGGGACCTGCAAGCATTCTCCGTTGACGAAGCGTGCCTGGAATTCGGGCCGGCTTACTCTCACGTGATCCTGAGACCCCGGCCTGGATATGTGCCCAAGGTTCCCACCACTCCCTTGCGGGACCAGGTGGTGAACCTGCAAGTGCTGCCCTCGGAGGAGGCAGACCCAGCCTTGACACTGCTCTGTCCAGTATGCGCTCTCCGCGCTTATGTAGACAGAACACAGTGTTTCAGGTCCTCAGACCAGCTGAGGTTGAAGGGAAAGGCTCTCACCAAGCAGAGGTTGTCCCACTGGATAGTGGACACCATCGCTTTGGCATACCAGCAGCAAGGTCGACCGTGCCCCCTTGGTGTGACTGCCCACTCCACCCGGAATGTGGCATCCTTTTGGGCTCTAGCGCATGGTGCCTCGCTAACAGACATCTGCAGAGCTGCGGGCTGGGCGACACCTAACACATTCGCCGGATTTTACAATCTCCCAGTGGAGCCAATGTCCTCTCATGAACTCGCTTCAACCAGCTAGTATTGGACCCGCTCAGGTGTCTTCGCTTGCTCGCCATTCCACTCCACGGACTGGATACGTGCGATATTCTCCTCAGGTGAGCCTTTTCGAAGGCCCTGAGTTCCTCCAGCACTCCTGACGCTGGCGCAAGTGTCGATTGCCTGTGCGTCGGCTAGGTGTCTTCCGTGTGCATGGTCCCACTTCGGAGCTACCCCCACATGTGTATTCCCACTGTAAGCCTCTTCGAGCATGTGTCTTTCCCTTGGCAAGCCACCTTGCCACCCCCGGGGTTGAAATATTCCACCCGCGGCTGGACACCCCAGTGTTCTCCATATGCATCCTTCGGGTCATGTGTGTAATTTCTCTGGGTTGGTGTTAATTGCATATTTCTTCTAAACTATGGGATATGCTTCCCAGTGTACCTTGGTATTCCTGTGTTAAATAGGAGTCCTTCATCCATGCTAGTCTCACGACAGGGATCTCAGATTTACGCAGGGCACTGGAAGACAGCTGTGAAGGTGGTGTGATTAGACTGGTAACGGCATTCGTCGTCATCCGACGTAACTCGGAGTGACAACGAAAGGGAACGTCTCGGTTACGGATGTAACCCTCGTTCCCTGAGTAGGGTAGAGTAGAGTCAGCCTGCCACTTCCGCTGTACCGCGGGGATCGCCTGAAGCTCAGTCTTGGCTCCTCAGCGAAGAAACATAACTGCATGTTGCCGGCGTCCTCCTTTTATACCCACGAGGTGGGGCAGAATTACGTCATGCAAATTCCGCAGACCCATGGCATTTCTTTGCCATTGGCTCGTTTTGTATACTCGAAGTCGATAGGTGTTCTAAGCGAAACCCCATTCGTCGTCATCCGACGTAACGTCTCCGTTCCCTACTCGGAACGAGGGTTACATCCGTAACCGAGACGTTTTCCAGACTAATTCCTCTACTGCCTGTAATTGATACCTACCTGTGAAATACCTGTACCTCTAATACATCATCATCTAAACCTGCTCAACTGTCTCCTCATCCTTATATTCAACCGTGCTCTGACAGGCACCCAGAGGGGTTCACTTATCTAATTCCAAATCAGACCAGTACAGTCAAAAGTCTCCCAAACATTGACATTACTGTCAGTGACATTTCATTTTACTAATAAAGTTATACAAATCATTCCACTGAATTGACTTGGTAATTGTTGCTACAATCAAGCTCTTGTGGTAGCCCCATTCGTTTCAATGTTTTTATGCTTTTAGCTTTTTGGACATGCGCATCATAATAAATACCCCTGTTTTACAAAACTTTACGAATTTTCTCATAAATGTGTTATATATCATTGAAAATGGGAGAATCTCAGCTTTAATGTGGTATATGGCACATATGCAGGATAACTGGATCAAATGTGTTGCAGTTTTAAAAGTAAGTTTTTTTAAAATAAATTGGAATTTCTCAAAAACATGATTTTCTGAGTTCGAAATTCAGCAACTCTTTAACATAGACTTACTCAATCAATATTAAAGATATCAAGGTTATATTTTCACAGAATGTTCTTTACATTGTGTAGGATGATTTTATGTAGAAAACAGTGAATCACAAAAAAATGACTTTAGCTAGGTTTTCACAGGCAGGGTCACATATATCTCCACCTCCTAATTTGAATCAGGTCTTCCTCATCTCCGTTAAAAGTTTAGCATACATACATATAATTGTATAGCAGTTATCAGGGCCGGCTCTAGCCCTTTGGTTGCCCTAGGCGAGATTAAGAGTTAAATTTTGAGAGTTAAAAATTAAAAGCTCCATATTCAGTGTGCAAATTGAATTCAAACCTCTTTTTTGGCCTCAGTGTCTGTGTACATTACACTACTACACAATAATAGTTATAATATTAATCCCATGACAGTAATAGCCATATATTGTAAAACAAATGCAATGGAAAATAAAGGAAATTTTCACAAGTTTTGTACAAATTTCTATACTTGAAAGTAAGTTATATAGTTGGAAGTAACCCAGCGCCGCCAATTAAAGAAAACAAAACGAATGGGCCCCCGATGTACGAGTTTTATGGGCCGTTAAGACAAAAAGAAAAAAGTTTGATATGTAAAAAGTAAAGATGTAATGAGATGCCCAAAAAGCACGTCGGCCCACCGGGAATCTCCCAGTACCGATGGGCAGTACATGCCTGTGCACAATACTAAGTAAATGTATTTCGTTTGACACCTTAATGGCTGAGATGAGAAGACTTACCTCTATACTGGGTTTTCTTTTTATCTCATTCCTTTCTCCTTTTTTTTCCCTGTGCACCAGAGAGTTCAGATCGCTTCATTTTCGACCAGCGCGCCAGCTGAGCACTTGCCTAACGTAACGTAACGCAACTCCCCTCCCCCGCTAGGAAATGATCGACAATAATCATCAATTCAATCTAATAATCAAGTTGACTAGTAATTAAACATATGACTGAGGGGGCGCCTTAGGATTATCATGTTCAATAAACATGTTTTATTTCTATGATTAATGGGAAGTAGGCCAAGGGCGACACTAGAAGGCGCCCGCGCCCCCAACATTTTTGTCGCCCTAGGCAACAGCCTAGTTCGCCCATAGCAATCGCCGGCCCTGGCAATTATATAACCCCTTACCATCAACATGAAAATCCCGCGGTCAGTCCCTCCCAGCTGAAGTGGTACATCCTGTTAATTTAGAAGGGAATAAGACCATATTGTACATACAGTAGACTGGAAAGTGTACTCTGAATGTATATGATGACATTCCACTCATGCCAGCAGCCATCTCACCCTGTAGCCCAACTGAAGCTAAGCAGTGTTGAGCCTGGTTAGTACCTGGATGAGAGACATCCTGAGAAAACCAGGTTGCTGCTGGATGAGGTGTTAGTGAGGCGAGCAGGGGGTGCTCACCCTGTGGTTTGTGTGGGTCCTAACGCCCCAGTGTAGTGACAGGGACACTATACTATCAAAAAGCACCAACCTTTGGATGAGACGTTAAACCGAGGTCCTGACTCTCTGTGGTCCGGCATCCTGGCCAAATTTGCCCCTTGGCCTCTATCCATTATGGCTTCCTAATCATCCCCATATACAGTATATACTGATTGGCTCTATCCCTGTTTCTCCTCTCCACCAGTAACCTGGTGTGTGGTGGGCGTACTGGCGCAATATGGCTGCCGTTGCATCATCCAGGTGCATGCTACACATTGGTGGTGGTGGTTGAGGAGATTCCCCCTTCAATGTAAAGCGCTTTGAGGTCCCAGAAAAAGCGTTATATAAACGTAACAAATTATTATTATTATAATTGCTGATAATAATGGTTTGCATGGAAAGAATTTAAAAGCTGTACCTCACCGTCACTCAGTAAGGACATAGTCCAAAGGCCAGGTGAAAAATAAATAAATAAATAATTATACAGTATATCATACACAGACTACCCACACTTGTTAAAACTTGTCAAAGGCAACAAGTCGTGTCCACATATTAATGCCAACAATATGAAATTAATTGGTTATAGGCTAATTATTTTATCAACACATTAATTGATGTTTTTGTGAATTTAATTTATTTTTGAAAACATACACTCGTTTCAAATCAGATGACTGCAACACACTCCAAAAAAGTTGGGACAGTCAAATGTTTACCATTGTGAAACATCACCTTTTCTTTTAATAACACTTATTAAGAGTTTGGGCACTGAAGACACCAGTTGGTTAAGTTTAGCAAGTGTCATTTTCCCCGATTCATCCATTATGCATTTCTTCAGCAGCACAAATTGTCCAGAGACTTCACGGCCTTATTTTTCACTCCATAATGTGCCACACATTCTCAATCGGAGACAGGTCAGGACTGCAGGCAGGCCATGCTAGTACCCGCACTCTTATGCAACCATGCGCTTGTAATCTGGGCAGAATGTGGTTTGGCATTGTCCTGCTGAAAAATGCAGGGATGTACCTGGAAAAGACGACGTCTGGATGGCAGCATACAATATGTTGGTCCAAAATGTGTAAATATATTTCTGCGTTAATGGTGCACTAAGAGATGTGCAAGTTACCCATGCCATGGGAACTGACACACCCCCATACCATGACAGATGCTGGCTTTTGGACCTTTAGCTGATAACAGCTTGGATGGTCCTTTTCCTCTTTGGCCCGGAGAAGACGACGGCTATTTTGTCCAAAAACTATTTGAAATGTTGACTCGTCGGACCAGAAAACACAATTCCACTGTGCTATTGTCCATCTCAGATGAGACCGAGCCCAGAGAAGTGGACGGCGTTTCTAGACAGTGTTGATGTATGGCTTCTGCTTCGCATAGTAAAGCCTTATCTTGTATCTGTAGATGCAGCGGCGAATGGTATTGAAAGGTTTACCAAAGTATTCCCGAGCCCATGTCAGAATATCAGTTTCTGAGGGATTGGAGATCACGCGCATTCAGAAGTAGTTTTCGACCTTGCCCTTTACGCACCGAGTTTTGACCGGTTTCCTTGAATCTTTTAATTATATTGTGCACTGTAGAAGGTGAAATGCCCCAAATTCTACCGATTTGTCTTTGAGGAATGTTGTTTGATTATTTGCTGACGCATCTGTTGGCTAGATTTGCGAGCCTCGACCCATCCTTGCTCTTGGAGGACTAGGCCTTTTTTGGAGGCTCCTTATATACTATGGTTACGCAATTGCCTCATCTGTTAGATAAAGACACCGTCAATATTCCAGAAGTACTATTGCCCACCCAGACTATTTATCAGCAAGATTCATTTGAGGCTTTGTTTCTCCAAATTGTATTTATCCAAATTCAAAGGAGCAGCTGATCTGTTGGTCACAACCTGCAGTTAATTTATTTTTGTATATTTGCATCTTCTACCCCTCAGTTTGTTAGTTTTTGTTTAGGAAATAGGTAAGGAAATGCAACTGCTCCAGGACTTGGTCAACTGCATTTTTTTAGAAGGTGAGCCACCAGGTGAAAGGGATTGTATGCTACGCTAATCAAATTGCAATTTAAATTAAACTGCTTGTGACATTTAATATGTAGAATGGGTTGCCCTGAGCTGAAAATGTCTCATTTATGGTGGTGATAGTTCAGCCATTATATAATTATAATGAATAATTAACCACAGACCTCTACCACAGTCAATGACACTGTCTTTTCTTGTTGTTCGATCTGGGTGCCTCATTAGCTGAGTTAGTTTGTACTGCTTGTCCTGTCTGTTTTGTTACACTAGAATATATCTATTTTTGGATTGCTTTGTATTTTGTGTGCCTGTGGTTGATTGCTGTTTGCATAGGCCTTTTTGAAAGTCTGTCTCTCCAACTCAATATCATCTTGTTTCTACCAGAAAGACTCGGGAGAATAATACTGTAACAATTAAACATTTATTAACAGCTCGCCAAGCAATATTATGATAAAGTTATTTCGTGTAGGCCCCGTCCGTAGCTCGCAATCCGGGGGTCCGGACTCTGCATTTCCTGCCTGAAGACGAAGGCAGGGGCGCAGCCGACCCCCAAAGAAGGTGGAAGAATAATTTCACTGGGACGGGACCCACCCCCAAAGAATGGTAAAGAAAAGTATACCCACCCCCAAAGAATGGTAAAGAAAAGTATACCCACCAGTCGTGTATCCTGAGGACTAAACATAGAAAGAGAAGAGAGTTAACAATGAGCATGACACGAAAAGCCTCGTAGGCCAATAGCTAATTAGTAAGAGGTGACTTCATCATATAAGAACAATGAGCCTGAAAGGTACTATGAGAAGACACGAATAATGCATTTATGCGTTTAAAGTTCTGCTGCTGTATATACATTAAACATTTATCCATTGCTGACGCTTTCATACAAAGTAACTTTGTTATGTTTTGATACGCACTACGTCTGATCAAAACCAGTTCCCTGTGAACGAGTGGAAGGGAAGCAAGGGTTGTGGAACAGTGACATAAACTGTGAATGAGGCTAACATAGTATATGGAGAGGTCATTGGAAGCAAGCCGTTATAGACCACACAGAGAAAAGGATACCTTGGGCCACACAAAACAAGGCCACAACAGACCACACAGAGACGAGGCCGCGATGGACCACAGAGCCAGGCCACCTTGGGCATATCGAACCAATGCCGCTAAGGGCCACGAGACCACTGGCCATTTTTTACATACAGGACAAGGTAACATTGTGCCACAAGGCCTCTAGACCCACACAAAGACAAGGCCAGCTGGGCCACAAGGCTGCTAAACCCACACAGAGACATAACCACTCATAGACAAGGCCTTAGGCCACATAGAACCAATGCCGTAACTGGCCACAAGACCACGGGACAAGGCCACATTAGGCTACACAATCACAGTAGACCACACTGAATATGTGTGAATGAGGCCGCGAGGGCCGCGATATCGTGAGACCACACTGAATTGAGGTTGCACAGGGACAACGGCCACTAGGCCACACAGAACCGAGGCCATAAGGGCCACAAGACCACGTAGGCCACACACAGGACAAGGCAACATTATGCCACAAGGCCTTGAGACCCGCACAGAGACAAGGCCCGCTGGGCCACAATGCTGCTAATGCCATACGGATACAAGGCCAACGAGACACAGCCACGAGGCCACATGGAACCATGCCATTACTGGCTACAAGACCATGGAACAAGGCCACATTAGGCTACACGGTCACAATAGACCACACTGAACATATATATCATACTCCTGCATGAACTTTTTTTTTGAGACCATAAAGGCCACACGGGACAAGACCACAACGGCTACTAATGCCACATAGAGACAAGGCCACACTGAGACCACTAGGCCACTAGGCCACACATAGACAATGTCTCATTGGTCATTTGTAGAATGTAAGCTAGAGCAATTGCAGAATGAGAAATGGGAGAGCATAACACCACCACCAGTATTTGCATAGGTATTTACCTGATACGTTACTGGAGAGCTTGCTGAGCTTCGAGGTTGATTTTAAATCGGGTCTCATATATGACTCAAATGCAGAGGAAGACCATCTTCCCAGGATCTTGACAGCTGAAGTGGAAAAGTCACGTTCAGCTGCTGTGGTGGCTGCACCGATCCTGAAGAAATGACCAGTGTACTGGGAGAGAGATAGCTGCAGTTTTGAGGACAGAGACTATAATATCTTCCTGACCAAGAAAGACTAATTCCCAGCTAACAGCTAAATTAAGAAATAATTCAAGGGTAAAAGCATAAGTAGCTTAGATCGCAGTTCAAGACAATAAATTCGTAAGCACATAACACAAGTAATGTTTCTCTTTTCAAATACAAACAATACTTTATTGATTATAAGCCTATGACTAACACATAAAACTAATATCTAACACACACAAACAATACCTTATTGATTATAAGACTAACACATAAAACTAATATCTAACACACGCACACGCATTCATACAAGTTGAATAAAGAAAGAGAGTGAGGAAGAATAAGTTTAAGAGTGAGGTGAAATCCCAAGATTCTATGCACTTATAAGACACAACCTGAACGAACCATCAACAATTAATTTCACCCTTTTATCCTTTCTTAGGCGGGTAATTCAATTTCATATCACTGCACCAGTTCAGTTAAGAGTCTGGAGGCTACTTGCTTGTCCTTGCGTTACATTGGGGATTCCCTTTTGCCGGTGGAAAGGGGATTTTCCGGGTCCGTTGCTTGCTGGCGGTCTCCTTGTGCCTGCTAGATCTTGGGCAGCCAATCACGTGGTGTGTTGGCGGCTTGATGAAAGTCTTTGAAGTTGGAAGCGTGTTGCAGTCGAAACGTTTAAACGAAAATTTGCAGCAAAACTTAACTTAGAACCGAGACTTTTAACGGAAAAGAAAACAAAGGAAAAGAAAGGAAATTGAGACGAGTCAGATGGCTTGAATAAATCTGTTTTAACCCTGATCTTGATTTGGGTCATTTGTCTCTATGCGTCTACATGGCTACTATAACCATCGTCTGCTCCACTCGACTTGTTCTGCCGAGACCTTTTCCGAGGGAGAGAGCGGGGGAGAGAGAGAGCAATAGCACCAGAGAGCAGAGGGCAAGAGAACCAGAGAGAGCACAAGAGCAAGAGCGCACACAAAACCAGCAAGAGAGAGCAATTCTGTGTTCGGGTATTTTAAACTCAAAGTTTGTCCAACCTCCCGGATAGGTTCTGGCCAATAAGGAGGTGGCCCTATTTTCTTCTTATCGTGAATCATGGGTTGTCTGAGATCTCCTTGTTCTCCAGCACTAGCAGAGAGAACAAGAGGCCACAGTTTAGACATTATTACTATTATACGAATACAAAACATTTAATTTACACAGATTTCAAATCAAACCATCTTTTGAATTAAAAATACGATCCTGCTGACAGGAAACACCGCACACTTTCATTCACACACCTAATATTCATAACAATTATGGATTGTATGACATCTAAGCATATGAGACACACACATATATTGTAGGAACAACATAGAATTGTGTAGTTGCATGATGTTTGATTATAAGTCCATCGAGAATTGTTCTGGGATGAGTTTTATAGATTTTGATTTGTAAAGTGTTTTAGCGTGTAGAGTTTGTGGGGTTTAAGCCATCCTGGTCTGAGGTCATGGAATAGTTTGTTCATCTCTCATGGGACCTCTGGTCCTTAAGAAAGGGTAGTCTGTTAGTCGCAGGGGTCAGGTGACCTCTTGTTAGGGCCTCTTGTTTCACCATTTCTGAACAGATCTGTTCTTGCCAAATTATAAAACATTGACAACGTTCTTCCTTTAAGTTAATCAATAAAAAGTCTTTTTTGGTTGCAGAGCCTGGGGTCATCTGGAATGTGAAGCCTCTTTTGTGTGATTATGTGTGGAAAATCACCTAAAAGCTTTACTTGTGTTTGGTTCATTCTCATAGTCGCTACAGAGTCATTCTAAGAGGTCTTATGAAGATCGGAGTGTTTAGCTCCTGGAGTGAATCCCCTGGATGCATGAGCCATGAACACTGTAGCAAACGCGGTTACAATCTGAATATAACAATAGGAAAAGAGACCATTGCGGATGGTAGGTAATAAAAAGGGTGGATGGATGGATTTTGCTTTTTCTAACTTAGTGTGGAATGTTGCGGTTTAAGCATAACCAACGTATGCAAAGTTACAACACTCAAAGGTCAAGCAATAGGAGAATTTCATTTAGAAATTAACTTAACATTTAGAGAGGAACTACACAACATCCCTCCTAGGTTAGTGCATCACGAACCCTAAATTTACATGAATCTTGCCCACAGAACATGATTTATAGAATATCGAGACAGAGTAGCTAATCAGTGACTAGAAGATGGGTACACATAAGCAACTTCATTCATCGAGTACCATTCAGAGTGTTGTCTACGTGTTGACACTTCTTGAGTATCTCCATTTTGTCTGACTCCGGTATGCTTACCCTCAAAATGACAATTCCAGCATACTTTAGCAAAATTAACTGTGGGGCATTTCAAGCCAAACCCCGCATACACACCCTAGGGACACAGGAGACCCACCGCACATCCTGTGAAAAGGACGCAATACACCTTTTTATCTTTGTAATACAATATGATTGGCAGGCGTTTATCTGAGATTTACAAGAGGACTTGGCTACGCCTTGAGTAGCAAGCGAAGAGAAAGTACTGTGAACAGACTTGGATAATTAGGATTAAATACTTGCGAGAATTTGAATGGAAAATATATTAAATTACGATTATCGTAATTGCAGACGAGGAAGGAACAACCGGCCGTGATCAGATGGGAAAAGAGGAATCTGAAAAGAAAAGCGAGACATTATAAACAAAGACTGCAGAAATATAAGCATTTAAGGTTAGTGAGCCACACCTTCAGAGATATATGGTCTAGCTGGATTGAGCGGAGCGACTAATTAACATTATCTATGTTAGAGGAGGGCAGGATGATGGATCCGAGTTGCTGAAGGCAAAGCCGTCTGAAAGCCTGGAACAAAGAGTGAAAGCGCATAGCTATGGCATTGCGGTGGCCAGGAAAAAGGGCAACCTTAAATTATAAAATTGAGGCATGGTCGCCTTTTCATGGTATAAAAACAGTCATGGTCGCCTGACGATAAGATCTGCCTTAATGATGACAACCATGCTTCGTTGGCACAACAATGTAATACGTTTTGTGACCACATCTATAGGATCATTTAGTGATCCGTGAATGAAACGAAGCTTGAGTGGGCTTGGTAGATTAACCTGGCCTTTACTGATCTGGATATCCAAATCTGAGACTGGACATGCACCCTTTGTCTAGCTGGATCGGGTCACTTATTGCACAAATTATGCACGGAGTGGGCCAGCGTTAACAGACGAGAGATAAATGCCCTGCCTTGAGGAATGATACTGAAATTTAGGTGAATGAACAGAGATGCATATAAGGCTTAAAAAAATCATTATTATTATTATTGGATTAACTATTACTTGGAGATTCTTAATACGAATATAACAATCTAAATCTGAATTCTTAATACGATACTTACCTGAAGTAAGATGACGGCATCCTGTCAAAAAACTGCTATCTACAAGTATTACCTCAATGATACTTGATCTATTGTCTTTTGAGCGTAGAATCCATTTCTCAGATGGGCAGCATATGCTTGACACGGCTCCCAAGTTGCTCTTTGTAGGAATAGTTTTATTCATGGTCTTCTTCACTGTGATTAGTTCCGGTGATTGGTTTGTTATGAAAGAACTACACTTTGTTATGTTAGTTAAACAGAGTTATCAATTTTTGGCTAAATAAATGTGGCCTTTGAGCATTCTAGTCTGCATTTCTCCAGACATTTAATGTGGAAATACCCATCACAAAAATATTTCTATCACACATATCAGTGGAGTAGTCACCAGGAATGGTTGAGTAGTACAGCGATTGTACACATTGTCTATTGTAGATCTAATTTTGTAGATCTACTTTTAAGTATTAAATGATTTTATAATATGAATTTTAATAAGGGCTAAATATGGTGAAAAATATTTGTTTGTGAAATTACGATACTTATGTAAATGTAATTTACTGCCATTGAAGAGATATCTACTACAATAAATGCAAAACAGCCAAATAACCAGCTTGCTCTCTTTAGCTCAGGTCTTCCTTCCAGATTTTTTAACAATTATATATATATATATATATATATATATATATGATGAGCGCGACCTGATGAATATGGCATATGCATAAAAGCTCTTAAGTACTCTTAAACTTATTTTTATTTTATACAGTTATGCAGGTGTAACCCAGGTTACTAGAGCGCACACCAAACCTATGAAAGAGGAAGAAAAAGACAGAAGTTAGGTTTATATAAGTCAATTATAACTTTTATTTTAATGAAAAGGAGGTTAAATGTGAATAATAAGACATGTACATGTGACAAAGTAAAAAGATTCATTCGGATTAGCCCCGCCCTCAGCTGTCGCGTCATGACTAGCGCGAGGGAGAGTGAGAAAGAAAGTTGTCGCTGAAAGCCGTGAGTGAAACGGCCGCGTGAGTGAAATGGCCTTGTGAAGAGAAATGCATGTAGATTCTTGTGCAAAGACAATATTAGATAAGAAATCCTGCGGATTCAGCAGAGGATCGCGTCTGTCCTAATTTCCTAGCTTGTCTAGGATAGTTTCCGATTGCTTAACACCCCTTGGTGAGTGAGTTATTAATCAGCCGTAATATACATTGTTCTGTATTTTATGGGTTTAAATAATACTGTGTTGCAAGTTTTTGAGAAATATGGTTAAGAAATGTGGTCTAAAGTGATTTATTGATAATTAATCCGCTGTTAAAAGTGGTTGTGTATGCTCTTCATTGCATTTTTGCGGTGGCAGTGATGTAGCCCACGTGGAGATTTTGCTAGCCATGCAGTCTGGGCTATAAGCTAACCTAGTGCACGTCATTTTCCAATGTTGTTTCTCCACTTTATTTCACATTTGTGGGATTTATTTTAGGGTAAAGAAGCCATAAGCAGTGATATGTGTATATATATTCCTTTTAAAGGATTTGTTTATGAGAAATTTGTCAAGTTGAAATGTTAATGTGTGAAAAAGGGAATTGATTGTGACTAATTGTATCTTTCTGCCTTGTGTTGCAAGGTTGGGTTTTCTTTTTGTTTTGTTTTGTTTGTTGTCTTGCTTTTCCCTTTCCTTATGCCGAGTTCCTGTTGTGATGACTTGTGGAATCGAACGAGAAGTTTGAGCTGAAATCTGTCTCTGCCATCAACAAGGTCAGCTCGGTGTTGGTGGATACTGGCGAGCCAGCCCTCATTTTTCTGAACTTGGACATTCCATACACGTTCATTGAGGTGGTAGGACCACACGTGTATATGCCTTTGTGTTTTGTTTTTCTCAAGGACATTGTTGCATCAGTGGAGAAGGAGTTTCCCATCTCATTTGTTCACTTTGAATTGCCTTGCAGTTCATAAAGGACATTGCACGAGTGAACTGAACATTGAGTTGAAATTTACTCATTTGAGTCAATCCTGATATTATTCAGTGTGTCATTGAGTATTGTGCTTTGAAGTCTATTGTTTTGTTTTTATTATTTTCTATTTTTTTTTTAATTTCCTGTCAACAAAGTTAAGTTAACTATTCATCTGGTTTTGAGTGAAACTGATTTCAAGAAATTATTTTGAAGGTTTTTCCCATGTAATTTACCTTGAAACTATTGTTTTTTTTGTCCTATTTCCCTTTAATCCAAACTAATCATTTCAAAGTAAAAAAGAAAGAAAGAAAAATACTTTTTTTTTATACTACATCTGTTTCATGTCGTTCTTTCCCTCTGTCTTGCTGCAACACAGGCTTTCAAACGTAGTAGTCTTCTGAATCTGGTCCGAGATATAGAAATTAATTCTGTGCTAAGACCGCTAAGCACGCGTTACATAGAAGTTGGCGAGCCAGCCAGGAGTCAGTCTTGCAGCAAGGGTAACTGTTAAGGAGACAGAAAGGGGGAAATTATTAGAACAAGAGAAACCACTTATCAAAACTTAGACTGTTACAATGGATATTGTGAAGCGGGAAAACGTTAACGTAGCAAACGCGCTCATAGTCGGAGGTCTTACGTTAACTGAAACAGACAATGAGTTAGAAATGTACCTAGAAAGATTTGTGTGGCGAGGGGGGCGTGGTTCCGCGAAGTCTGTAGCGGGAGAGAAGTCAGCGAGCCGCGCGGTGAGTAAGTGGGTCAAGTGCAGATGACGAACACATGGTTAAGGTGCGGTGTGTGCATTGGGGTGGTGGTGAGATATCCGTTAATGCCGGTCGTAATTCAATTTAGGGGGCAAAAGCATAGTGTGGAGGTGGCCGTTAACCCGCACCTCCGGCATCCACTCATTTTGGGGACGAATTGGCCTGCCTTTAATGAATTATTGGGGTCGTTATCAGCGGGTGCCTCTTGGGGGAAAAAAAAAAGGGAAAGACAGCAGTCGTTCAGCTGGGGGATGCTGAGCCGGGACCACTGGGTCCTGCTGCAGGGGAACAGAGGGCTCTGGCGAGAACGGTTCTCTCAGAGCGCGATGATTTTCCCCTGGAGCAGTCCCAGGATGAGACTCTAAAAAACGCCTTTAATCAGGTCCGCTCTATCGACGGCCAGCTGCTTCACCCAGACCAACCGCTCTCTTATCCCTATTTTGCTGTATTGAAAGATAGGTTGTATCGGGTGACCCAAGACACCCAGACAAAAGAAGATACAACACAGTTGTTGGTTCCTAAAAGCCGCCAGAAAATGCTTTTTCAGGCGGCTCACTCTAACCCAATGGCCGGGCATTTAGGGCAGGCGGCGACACTAAACCGTCTCATGGCCCGGTTCTTCTGGCCGGGCATTCACGAGAACGTGCGCAGGTGGTGCGCGTCTTGTCGTGAATGTCAGTTGGTGAATCCACCGGCCGATCCAAAAGCACCATTGTGCCCCCTTCCGTTAATGCAGGTCCCCTTCGAGCGAATTGGTATGGACCTCATCGGGCCATTAGAGCGGTCAGCACGAGGGCATCGCTTTGCGTTGGTTCTGGTGGACTACGCAACGCGATACCCGCCATACGCTGCCGCCCGTATCGTTTGCCTGAACATAAAAAAAGGTAGTTCAGAGTGAATTAGAGACTATGTTGGAAATGGGGGTAATAGAAGAGTCGAGCAGTGACTGGGCGAGCCCGATAGTCTTAGTTCCTAAAACTGACGGCTCGGTCCGCTTCTGTGTTGACTATAGAAAGGTGAACGCAGTGTCCAAATTTGATGCTTATCCAATGCCGAGGGTTGACGAATTGCTTGATCGGCTGGGTACTGCTCGTTTTTATTCGACATTGGACTTAACGAAGGGTAATTGGCAGATCCCCTTGTCTCCAATGTCCAAAGAAAAAACAGCTTTCACGACGCCGTTTGGATTACACCAATTTGTTACCCTTCCTTTCGGGTTGTTCGGGGCTCCAGCGACCTTCCAGCGTCTGATGGACAAGATTCTCCGGCCGCATGCTGCATATGCCGCTGCCTACTTGGATGATATTATCATCTATAGTACCGATTGGCAGCATCATATGCAGCATTTGCGGGCTGTCCTGAAGACGCTGAGAAGGGCGGGGCTCACGGCCAACCCGAAGAAGTGTGCGATTGGGCATGTGGAAGTGAGGTATCTGGGTTTCCACTTGGGTCACGGACAGGTGCGTCCCCAAATTGATAAGACGGCAGCAGTTGCGACCTGCCCGAGACCCAAGACCAAGAAGGAGGTTAGACAGTTCCTGGGGCTAGCGGGATATTACATGAGGTTTGTGCCTAATTATTCGGACCTCGCTAGCCCGCTGACTGATTTAACTAAAAAGGAAGCGCCAGATACGGTCCAGTGGACGGAGCAGTGCCAGCAGGCCTTTACCCAGATAAAGGCTGCTCTGTGTGGCGGCCCGCTTTTGCATGCTCCTGACTTCTCTCTTCCTTTTATCCTACAGACGGATGCATCGGACAGGGGGCTGGGCGCGGTCCTGTCCCAGGAGGTGGAGGGTGTAGAGCGGCCGGTGCTGTACATCAGTCGTAAGCTCTCTAAGAGAGAGATGATGTACAGCACCATTGAGAAAGAGTGTTTGGCCATCAGGTGGGCTGTTCTCACCCTCCGCTACTACCTCCTGGGGCGGGAGTTCACCCTCTGTTCGGACCACGCTCCCCTGCAGTGGCTCCACCGCATGAAAGATACCAACGCGCGGATCACTCGTTGGTATCTAGCTTTACAGCCTTTTAAGTTTCAGGTGATCCACAGGCCGGGTGCACAGATGGTTGTGGCTGACTTCCTCTCCAGGAGGGGGGGGGGGGGGGGGGGGGGGGAGGCCGGACGGCTCCCCGGCCTGAGACGGGCGGTGGGGGTATGTGGCGAGGGGGGCGTGGTTCCGCGAAGTCTGTAGCGGGAGAGAAGTCAGCGAGCCGCGCGGTGAGTAAGTGGGTCAAGTGCAGATGACGAACACCTGTGTCTGATTGCAGTAATTGGCGTGGAGACTGCATATAAGCTGCCGGCTGAGAGTGAGAAGCTGAGAGAGACCTGGGACTCGCACTAATTTTGTGGATGCACGAAGCTGAAGCTGTGACCGAGTGTTTAGAGAAATTGCCTGTTCTCTGTTTGCCGTGAGAGAGTGTCACGGCGGCCGCGCACGAGCGCACCTTTCTATTGTCTTTGATTAAGTGTGAGAAATAAAGTGCGAGTCCCAAATTTCGCCGACCCCGTCTTCTTCTTCCTCCAACCACACTGAATACACCACAATTTGGTTCAATTAGCCGTAACATTATCATTGATGACCCAGCTTCAGAGTTTCACCAAAATGCCATCATAGAGTATAATCATAACTCAGCAATCCAAAGTTTGCTCCCCTTCCTACCCTTGACTTTGCAGAGTCTCAATGACCCAGGCGTTAATTTCCGAGTGCGTGCCTTAGCCACTCTCTACACTCAACCTTCTGTCTGCACTGCCACTGAAGGTTATCTTGAGGAATTGAAGGCCATTGCTAAAGTATGTGGAGTATCTTTCCAAAATGTGCTTCAAGAGGAATTAGAGAAAATCAGAGAGACTCATTCTGAAAATGAAGCTCCAGCAGAACCTCAGCAAGCGAGCTGTCATGATTCCAGCAGTGATTCACAGAGTGTAGGGGCCAGTGCCCCATTGTCAATAAGTAGCTCCATGACTAATTTGAAAGTGACACCAACACAAAGCTCAGAACCTAAAAACCCAACCAAGAACAGAAAAGCGTTTGTTCCTCCCCCTTCTCCAGAAACTACCACTGAAGGCTTTACCGTGACAACCTGCCCTGTGTTCCCCACCAGCATTGTGGACCCTCCCAGTGTTCAGAGAATGGTGGTTGAACACATAGTGAAAACAAGTGAAGCTACCCTGTCACAGCAAACCTCGATCAGTCTGAGAGTCTTCTCAGGGAGGTCTCCTCGCCCTCCCAACGAACCTGATTTCGACACCTGGCGTGCGAGCGTTGATTTCTTGCTAAATGATCCTTCCATTTCTGACTTGCACAGAACAAGAAAAATCCTCGACAGTCTCTTATCTCCAGCTGCCGACATTGTAAAACATGTGCGTCCACCAGCCTTACTGTCACGGTGGGTAAATCCTATGTCTCATTCATGTCTCGTGTTTCTGTTGTTTCATGTGTGTATGTGCTGATTAGAGGGGCGTGGCTGCTCATCAGAGCTCATTCAGTATCACTCATCACCAGCTGCAGTCTATCATCCCGGTCTATTTAATCTCACCCATTTCTCATCTCCATTGTCAGATCGTTGTTTGTGATGTCCGGTGTTTGTTCCTGCTACGTTCCAGTATCCTTCGTTGTTCCTGTCTGTTCCCTGTGGATGTTCTGGATTCGTCTTGTTGATCGTCACCTCACTTCACCTGCACTGTATCCGTCTGACCATCGAGTCCCTGCGCCACTTATCTGCCTGTCTGTGGATCGTGTACTGAGTTCTCTACCTTGCCTGTCTGTGGACTATGTTCTGAGTTTTGCAATAAATATTGTTACTTGCAATTGCTTCCGTAGTTCGTACGTTACAGAACGATCTGACCACAAATGGAAGCAGCGAGTGACAATCCTGAGACATTGGAGGATTTCGTCAGTAACAGCAGACGGCGGATGGAGAATCAAGAGAGAAATATCAACGACACCGCTCGTGCTGTTCAGGCGTTAGTGGCGCAGGTGTCCGGGCTCACCCAGCAAGTCCAACAGCTGCGTATTCCCGCTGCGCCGGTCCCACCGCCGATTCCCCAAATACCACCAGTGGACCCCTCCCAGTCGGAACCACGATTACCAGCCCCAGAGACATACTCAGGTGAACCCAAATTTTGTCGAGCTTTTCTAACTAGATTCTCCATGCATTTCTCTCTCCAGCCCAGAACCTTCCGGGAGGAAAGAACTAAAGTGGCTTTCGTGCTAACGCTGCTGACTGGGAGAGCGGCACTATGGGGAACGGCGGTGTGGGAAAACCAGGAAGACTGCTGCACCTCGTTCCAAGCGTTCTCCGACGAAATTAAACGGGTCTTCGACCGTGCCTTGGGAGGCAGAGAAGCGGCCAGATTGTTGGCCGAGTTACGTCAAGGACATCGATCCGTATCGGACTACTCAATCGAGTTTCGGACCCTGGCGGCGGAGAGCCAATGGAACGAGGAGGCGCAGTGGGATATGTTCCTGCATGGGTTGGCTGACCGCGTCCAAAAGGAGATTTATGCCATGGACTTACCACCGAAACTTAACGATTTAATCGCGCTAGCACTGAGAGTGGACGCCAGACTGTCTCGTGTGGAGCGAAGAGGACCCAACTACCGTTCTTCGGTGGAATCGGGGGGTCACCGTGCTGGAGGTGGGGACGCGGTCAGCCCCGTCTACGATCCCGAGCCCATGCAGGTAGGTCGAGCCCGGCTTTCCCGGGAGGAGAGGGAAAGGCGGAGATCCCAGGGCCTTTGCTTGTACTGTGGAGGAACTGGACACTTTGCCTACAATTGCCCGTTAAAAAGGCCCAGCCCGGTAGTAAGTATGAGGCTACTATCGGGTGGGATCTCCGCCGAGAAGACCTCATCGACATCGACTCTCCTTCCGGTTAGACTCCGATGGTCCAACCGCCGTCACGATTGTCATGCACTTCTGGACTCGGGCGCCGAGGGTAACTTCATGGATCACAACTTTGCACTTAAGCACCAAGTTCCCCTCAAACCACTGACCCATCAGATTGCAGTGCACGCCCTCAACGGTCAGAAACTCCCCACCATATCTCTGGTTACCGAAGATATCATCCTCACCACATCAGGCAATCACTCAGAAACCATCTCATTCTACATCCTGGACACTCAGCTTGCACCCATAGTTCTTGGTCACCCATGGCTCACTCGGCACAATCCCAGAATAGACTGGCAACTCAGATCTGTAGCGGCTTGGAGCAGCTTTTGTCATAAGTCCTGTCTTGTCTCTGCTTGTCCGTCTGTTTCTGTTCATGTGTTACAGGAGGAGACAGTGGATTTATCTAACGTGCCCACGGAGTATCAGGATCTGAAGGAGGTGTTCAGTAAGTCTCGGGCTGATTCTCTCCCTCCACATCGTCCCTATGACTGTGCTATAAAATTATTGCCAGGTACGTCTCCGCCTAAGGGCAAATTATATTCACTCTCTGTCCCAGAGAGAGGTCATGGAGAAATACATTTCTGATTCTCTAGCAACAGGGTTCATCCGCCCTTCCTCTTCTCCTGCGGGGGCGGGGTTCTTTTTTGTGGGGAAGAAGGATGGATCGTTGCGACCTTGTATTGATTACCGGGGGCTGAACAGCATCACGGTAAAGAATACATATCCTTTGCCATTGATGTCTTCAGCTTTCGAGAGGTTGCAAGGAGCATCCGTCTTCACGAAATTGGATTTAAGAAATGCTTATCATTTGGTCCGCATTAGGGAGGGGGATGAATGGAAGACCGCATTTAACACCCCTAGGGGGCACTTTGAATATTTGGTCATGCCTTTCGGCTTGTCCAATAGCCCAGCGGTCTTCCAAGCACTTGTCAACGACGTGTTGCGAGACATGATCGATCAATTCATATATGTCTACCTGGATGATATATTGATTTTTTCATCGTCTCTCCAGGAACACGTGCAACACGTACGACAGGTGCTTCAGAGGTTGTTAGAGAATGGGCTTTTTGTCAAGGCAGAGAAATGCGTGTTTCATGCACAGTCTGTTCCTTTCCTAGGTCACATCATCTCGGTTGAGGGAATGCGCACGGATCCTGACAAAGTTAAGGCTGTGGTAAATTGGCCAAGTCCTGATTCCCGTAAGGCCCTACTGAGGTTTCTGGGGTTCGCCAATTTTTACCGGCGTTTTATTCGCAATTTCAGCCGACTAGCCGCGCCTCTGACTGCCTTGACCTCCCCCAGAACGACGTTCAGGTGGTCAGACGCAGCAGAAGCTGCGTTTGCCAAACTGAAGAGCTGCTTCGTTTCAGCTCCCATCCTGATAACCCCTGATCCATCACGTCAGTTCGTGGTGGAGGTCGATGCGTCAGAGGTGGGGGTAGGTGCAGTGTTATCCCAGCGCTCTCCTTCAGACGACAAGATGCACCCTTGCGCGTTTTTTTCCCATCGTTTGTCCCCTGCCGAAAGCAATTATGACATTTGCAACAGAGTTGTTGGCAGTCAAGTTAGCATTGGAAGAGTGGCGTCACTGGTTAGAAGGGTCGGGGGTACCTTTTATCGTCTGGACCGATCACAAGAATTTGGAATACATTCGTACGGCTAAAAGACTCAATTCCAGGCAGGCTCGGTGGGCTCTTTTTTTCGGACGTTTTGACTTTAATCTCTCGTACCGCCCGGGTTCCAAAAACATCAAACCCGATTCTTTATCGCGCATTTTTGACCGTTCCGATCGCCCGTCTACTCCCGAGTGCATTTTACCTGAGAATCTATTCATCTCTACACTCACATGGGAGGTCGAATCGAAGGTCAAGAAGGCCTTAGAGAGGGGGAACGCCTCCGACTCGTTGCCCACCGAACCGGTTGTTTGTGCCGGAGAGTTTACGGTCCAGCGTTATTCAGTGGGGTCACTGTTCCAATGTGGCTTGTCATCCAGGAGTCAATCGTACTATGTTTTTAGTCAAGCAACGATTCTGGTGGCCTCTCATGGCTTGTGATGTTCGCAGTTTTGTATTGGCTTGCTCAGTTTGTGCCACAGGTAAAACTTCCAATCGATCTCCGGACGGGTTACTCCAACCGCTGCCGGTGCCTTCGAGACCCTGGTCCCATATCGCACTAGATTTTATTACCGCCCTCCCACCCTCCCAGGGTCACACGGTAGTTTTGACCGTGGTGGACCGGTTCTCGAAGGCGGCCCATTTCATTCCCTTGCCCAAATTACCCTCAGCCAAGGAGACAGCGGTCATTGTCGTTGACCACGTCTTTCGGATTCATGGCCTTCCGACAGACGTGGTTTCTGACAGAGGACCCCAATTTGTATCCAAATTTTGGAGAGAGTTTTGTAAACTTCTGGGGGCGACTGTGAGTCTGTCCTCTGGGTTCCATCCCCAGAGCAATGGTCAAACTGAGCGAGCCAACCAGGATTTGGAACGAACGTTGCGATGTTTAGTGTCCAAGAATCCTTCCTCGTGGAGTCAGCAACTTTCTATGGTGGAGTACGCCCACAATACGTTGCCAGTGTCATCCACGGGCCTATCACCATTTGAGTGTAGTGTAGGTTACCAGCCACCAATTTTTCCTAGTCTGGAATCCGAAGTCACGGTCCCCTCCGCCCACGCCTTCGTCCAGAGGTGTCATCGCACTTGGACGAGAGCCCGTGAGACTCTACTCCAAGTGGGGGCGCGCACCAAGGCCAAAGCCGATCGCCACCGGCGGAAGCCTCCCGTATACGTCGTCGGTTCTAAAGTGCGGCTTTCTACCAAGGATATTCCTCTCCGTTCCGTTTCGAATAAACTTGCACCTAAATTCATTGGCCCGTTTTCTGTCACCAAAATCATTAGCCCGGTGACAGTCCGCCTGAATCTTTCTCCAGTGTACAGGAGAATCCATCCCGTCTTTCATGTTTCTAAAATTAAGCCCGTCTTTTATGCTCGCATTAATCCGCCAGTCCCGGTCCCCCCCGCCGCGCCTCGTAGATGGGGAATCCACATATTCGGTTAATCGTATTCTGGACTCGAGACGGAGGGGACGTGGATTACAGTACTTGGTGGACTGGGAAGGTTACGGTCCGGAGGAGAGAAGTTGGGTGCCAGCTAGAGACATTCTGGATCACTCCCTTATCGATGATTACAATCGACAGGTAAGGGAGTCGGGGAACGCCAGGAGGCGTTCCTAGGGAAGGGGGTACTGTCACGGTGGGTAAATCCTATGTCTCATTCATGTCTCGTGTTTCTGTTTTTTCATGTGTGTATGTGCTGATTAGAGGGGCGTGGCTGCTCATCAGAGCTCATTCAGTATCACTCATCACCAGCTGCAGTCTATCATCCCGGTCTATTTAATCTCACCCATTTCTCATCTCCATTGTCTGATCGTTGTTTGTGATGTCCGGTGTTTGTTCCTGCTACGTTCCAGTATCCTTCGTTGTTCCTGTCTGTTCCCTGTGGATGTTCTGGATTCGTCTTGTTGATCGTCACCTCACTTCACCTGCACTGTATCCGTCTGACCATCGAGTCCCTGCGCCACTTATCTGCCTGTCTGTGGATCGTGTACTGAGTTCTCTACCTTGCCTGTCTGTGGACTATGTTCTGAGTTTTGCAATAAATATTGTTACTTGCAATTGCTTCTCTAGTTTGTACGTTACACTTACCTGCTGAGTATCTCAAGATCTTAGAGTCAGTTTATAGTTTTGTTGAGGATGGAGACGAGTTGTTGGCCAAGCTCATGGGTACTCTGCACAATCAGAATGAGAAACCGTCAGCTTACCTACATTGTTTGCAAGTTATTCTGAGTGCTGCAATCAGGCGAGGTGGCATAGCAGAAAGCGAACATGACCGTTACCTTCTGAAGCAATTCTGCAGAGGGTGTTGGGACAATAGTCTCATTACTGACCTTCAGCTTGATAAAAGAGAAGTCCAACCACCCACTTTTGCTGAATTAGCAGTGCTTATTCGGACCCAGGAAGACAAACACGCCTCTAAGGAGAAACGGATGAGGAAGCATCTAGGGATAACAAAACCCCCTAATGTCTACCTAAAGTCACGAGCAGTCTCCAATCGTGTAGCAGCCTGTTCATGTGATGTGCCCAGTTCCGATGGCTCGGAAACTAGACTTCTAAAGAAGCAAGTTGCAGAAATCATTGCCTTAAAGCAGTCTCCTGATCGAGGAAATCCCAAGAGTCACTCCGAAAATGCTGAATTGCCCGCTTTGAAGAAGATGGTGGGAGAATTGTGTACTCAAGTAGCAGTAGTAACAGCGTCGGTTACTCAGGGACTGAAACAGAACAAGGCGTAAGAGCCAGAAGTTACAAGGCTGCAGCGTCAAATCGCAGAGCTACAAGCGCAAAGTGCCACTCATAAGATGCCTCAAACTCCTAACAGTCGGAGACCGCTTGACACGGAAACGGATAGAAGTCCCAGGATGGATCAGCTGAGAGTTAACAGACCACGACCCTGGTACTGTTTCTGGTGCGGAGAAGATGGGCACCTAGCTATCAACTTCGAGAACGCTCCAAATCCTTCCAAAGTTGAAGAGAAGCGACTTGATTTAAAAGAGCGACAAAGCCAATGGGACTCTTTGCATGGGAGCACCCACCCTTTAAACTGAAGAAGGTCTCTTTAGCGGGGCATGTGGAGACCAGATATTCAAACTGTCGCCCTGAATGTTACAAACTGATATCTGATACGAGCAGCCGTGAAACACCACCATTGAAATGCTTGCCCAAGGGACTAGTGGGAATAAAATGCACAGCTAGAGTTACCATTGAAGGAAGAGAAGTAGATTGCCTGTTGGACACAGGGTCACAGATGACCACGATTCTGCAGTCGATTTATGAAGCCAGTTTGCTAGACTACCCCCTGAAGCCGTTGGAAGACTTGCTGGAGGTGGAAGGAGCTAATGGACAGTCTGTGCCATATCTGGGGTACATTGAACTAACAATGAAATTTCCCAAAGTGCTCACTGGTACTGAAGTTGAGGTTCCCACTCTGGCTCTGGTGGTTCCAGATTTAACCAGTCTTTCCCAGATTCTAGTTGGAACCAATCCCCTAGATGTGCTTTACAGCAAATGTGCTAAAGAGAATGCAGCTAGCTTTCAGTCAAGTTTCCATGGTTACCAAGCCATACTCAAAGTTCTAGAAGCTAGATGGATACAAGCCAGTAGTAAGACTCTGGGTTATGTAAAGTTGAAAGAAAATTCCCCTGAAGTTGTGCCTGCAGGAAGCACAGTAGTCTTGGATGGTTTTGTTCACCTATATGGTCTCCACACAGAGAAGTGTGTGACTCTTGAGCCTCCATCTATTCCTTTACCAAGTGGTCTAGAGATTGCAAACTATTTGTATACCTTACCTCGAAAACGACTCTCCAAATGATCAGTTCTGCTGAGAAATGGAACGCGAACCGACATAAAAGTCCCTCCTAAAGTTGTGCTGGCAGAGGTTCATGCAGTTCAGAAGATCATAGATCAGCAGCACCAGAGTTCAGAATTAACAACTGATGAACCGTCGTCCAACTGTGCTAACCTTACCTTCGAATTTGGCGATTCTCCCTTGCCCACGAGATGGAAAGAGAGGATCTCAAAGTTGTTGAACTCCATGCCTGAAGTCTTCTCTCTGCACGACCTTGATTATGGCAGCACTGAAAAAGTCAAACATCAGATAAAGTTGAATGACAACACCCCGTTCAAGCACAGAGCTCGACCCATACATCCTCAAGATGTTGACAGCGTGAGAAAGCACCTTCAAGAACTGTTAGAGGCCGGAGTTATCCACGAGTCTGAGTCTCCATTTGCGTCACCCATTGTAGTAGTCCGCAAGGAGGATGGTACAGTAAGGCTATGTATTGACTTTCCGAAAACTTAACTCGCAGACGATCAACTCTTTTTAACACTCACTGGCTCTAATTGGTTCTCGGTGCTCGACTTGCAATCTGGATTCTACCAAATCGGGATGGAAGAGACTGATAAGTGTAAAACCGCCTTTGTCTGTCCGTTGGGATTCTGGGAATTCAACCGGATGCCGCAGGAGATTACTAACGCACCAAGCACGTTTCAGAGGTTGATGGAATGGTGCATGGGAGACCTGAACAGGAAGCGAGTGCTGGTTTTCATCGACGACCTTATAGTCTTTTCAAAAACTCTTGAAGAGCATGAGTCTCGGTTGTTGCAAGTTCTAAACCGACTGAAAGAGTATGGTCTGAAATTGTCACCCGAGAAGTGTCGATTCTTCCAGACGTCACTAAAGTATCTAGGTCACATAGTCTCACGAAATGGAGTAGAAACGGATCCGGCAAAAGTCGAAGCCTCGGAGACATGGCCAAAGCCAACAAACCTGAAAGAGTTGAGGTCCTTTCTAGGTTTCGCTGGATATTATCGGAGGTTTGTGCGAGAGTACTCCAAGATCGTTAAGCCTCTCACCGACCTTACAGCGGGATATCCTACACTCAGGAAGAGCAGTATTAAGAAACCGAAGGAGGGAAGCTACTTCAATCCCAAGGAAGAATTCGGTGAATGATGGACTCCAGATTGTCAGAGTGCTTTTGATTCCGTAATCGGCAAACTCACGTCTGCACCTGTATTGGGTTTTGCTAACCCCAAGCTTCCCTACGTGCTTCATACTGATGCCAGTACCACCGGGCTTGGTGCAGCTTTGTATCAGGAGCAGGAAGGGCAGATGCGGGTCATAGCTTATGCCAGTGGAGGGTTGACCGAGGGTGAAAGCAGGTATCCTGCTCACAAGCTAGAGTTTTTGGCGCTAAAAAAGGGCTGTCACCTCCAAATTTAGCGACTACCTGTACGGTGTAGAGTTCACTGTGGTAACGGGTAGCAACCCCTTGACGTATATCCTAACCTCAGCAAAGCTTGATGCCACCAGTTACCGCTGGCTGTCCAGCTTGTCAACCTACAGCTTTAAGTTGCAGTACAGAGCAGGTAATCAACCAGGATGCTGATGGTTTATCCTGACGATGTCATGGTGAACTTCTGGATGACCTGATTTCTCAAAAGGAGAGAGAAAGGATAAGGCAGTTCACATTGAATCATCTCATGAAGACAGAAGTTGAGTCATCTGTTTTCATGGCAGACACAATAAAAGCTATCTGTGAAAGGCATCAGGTGATCGGATCATCTAAAAGTCCCAGTTCCTCTCACTCTTCTCTTGCCTTGGTTGAAACCATTGCTCAACATGAGGACGCTCTGCCAAACGAATTCCAGTATGAAGAGGAACATGGTCTTCCAGATCTTCCTCATCTCTCAGAAACATCCTTGGCAGAATTACAGAGGAAAGATCCGGAAATGAGGATTGTTATTAGAGCATTGGAGAGTGGAGTGAAACCTCGTAATCTGAGAGATCAACCCCCTACCATGTGTTAGGGGTTAAAAGAGTTGAACCATCTCGAGCTGAGAAGTGAAGTGCTGTATAGGAGGAGACAGGAATGTGGAGTCTCTTCTTATCAGTTAGCATTGCCCACTACATTAAGAGACATGGTGTTACGGAGCCTCCACGATGACATGGGTCACCTGGGTATTGACAGGACCCTGTATCTCGTCAGGTCGAGGTTCTTCTGGCCGAAAATGTCGCAGGCAGTGGAGCAAAGGATAAGAACTTGTGAACGTTGTGTCCGTAGAAAAACACCTCCAGAAAGGGCAGCTCCTTTGGTGAACATCCAAACTAGCAGGCCCTTAGAGCTGGTGTGCATAGATTTTCTGTCCTTGGAGCCAGACCGGAGCAACACCAAAAACATTCTAGTTATCACGGACCACTTCACTAAGTATGCCATTGCAATACCAACGAGACACCAAACTGCCCAAACCGTTGCAAAAAGCTTGTGGGATAATACTCCTTATGAACTCATGTTCGGAAGACAACCCCGCTTACCTGTCGATCTGGCTTTCGGATTGCCAGCAGATACTCCCGTCAAGTCTCACTCTCAATATGTGAGAGATCTCAAGAGTCAGTTGAGAGAGAGTTATGAGATGGCTACCAAAAATGCAGGGAAAGTAGCTGAACGTAACAAAAGGAGATTTGATAAGTGTTTAATAGCTTCAACATTGGAAGGTGGTGACAGAGTTCTGGTACGGAATGTGCGATTGAGGGGGAAGCATAAACTGGCTGACAAATGGGAACAAGATGTTCATGTGGTTGTTAGAAAGATTCGAGATCTACCAGTATATACTGTCCAACCAGAAAGGAAAGATGGTCCTCTCCGGATGTTGCATCGAGATTTACTGCTGCCCTGTGGGTTTTTGCCGCTAAGCAATTCCGAAGAACGACCAAAGCAGAAAGTTTGAAGGCCTAGAACCAGAGCTTGTCCTGATGAAGGGATAAAGGAGTCAGAGTCCGCTTCTAAATGCTCAGAGTCTGAGGATGAGCGAATTCCCTGTTATGTACCTGGGAGAACATTGGGCTCTGAAACTCAAATTATTACGGGCATTGAGCACTTACCTTGTGTTCGAGGAGTTGCATCTGACTTACCTGTCCCTGATCCTACCAGACAGATCTTACCTGAATGGAAACCTGTGGAGGAAAATTTGGATGAATTTGTTGGAGGAATATGTGCAGATGAGATTGAATCAAGTTGTAGCAACTCATATGTCTCAGTGGAGCAGAGACCAGAACCAGAACAGTCCCCTGGATCTCTGGATGACCCTACCCTACAATTGACCCTACTCAATTGGTTGAGACAGTGCCAAGTAGTTCTGAGTTAGGGAGTGTAGGAAGAAATCTGATCTCAAATGAAAAGAGTTGTGTTGAAGACACTAAAGCTGAAGAAAGGAGTGCTGAACCTGAAGACACATCTACCCTCAGACGCTCACAGAGAGAGCGACGTCCCCCTAAAAAGTTTGAATATCCCCAGTTAGGGAATCTACTCACCCTAGTAATGCAGTCTTTGTTGCAGGGTCTAAATGAGGCTTTTAGCTCCTCCTTAGAAGAGTCAGTTGTCGCCCCTGTAATTCACGTCTAGATGCAACGGGACTTGCATATATTCCAGAGGGGAGGGTGTAACCCAGGTTACTAGAGAGCACACCAAACCTATGAAAGAGAACGAAAAAGACAGAAGTTAGGTTTATATAAGTCAATTATTACTTTTATTTTAATGAAAAGGAGGTTAAATGTGAATAATAAAACATGTAAATGTGACAAACTAAAAAAGAAATTAATTAGATTAATTCAGATTAGCCCCGCCCTCAGCTGTCGCGTCATGACTAGCCCGAGGGAGAGTGAGAAAGAAAGTTGTCGCAGAAAGCCGTGAGTGAAATGGCCGTGTGAAGAGAAATGCATGTAGATTCTTGTGCAAAGACAATATTAGATAAGAAATCCTGCGGATTCAGCAGAGGATCGCGTCTGTCCTAGTTTCCTAGGTTGTCTAGGATTGTTTCCGATTGCTTTACACCCGTTCTTGGTGAGTGAGTTATTAATCAGCCGTAATATACATTGTTCTGTATTTTATGAGTTTAAATAATACTGTATTGCAGTATTTTGAGAAATATGGTTAAGAAATGTGGTCTAAAGTGATTTATTGATAATTCAGTGTTTCCCCTAGGTTTACAGCTTTGGGTGGGGTGGGGTGGGGGGTTGTTGGTTGGGGAAAATTGACACAGACACAAACACTGAAAGGAGCCATGGTGTTCATTTGTTTATTTTAATGGCAGCAGTGAATATGACGAGTTCTTTTCCAAAACGCTATAAATCGATTTCAATAGTTTTCAGGAAAATTTCTTTTTTTTAACTAGACCCACACATTTTGTGAATATTCAATTTATCCTGTTAAAATGTTTTTTTTTTGGCTCAGTCTGAACATGTTGAACAACGATTATTAAATCAAACAACAATATTGGTTATGATAAATTCAAAGTTAATTTAATTTTTTTTCAAAATGCTATAAATCCATCAAGTTTTTCTCAAAAATATATGGTTTGTCTTTGAAAAAACAAACAAACATGCAACATATAATCAGGGACTCGTATAAATTAAAATAAATTAAATTTAGTGACACATTTAGGCTAATAGTCATTCGGTGAAAAATGTCATGCTAATGTGACATGAAAAATACTGAATAGTTCTACGTACTATTCTACAGATAGATAAACGAGATAAACTGGCCTTTATATTGACCATGATAAGTTGCTATGGTAGATTGTTTTTTATCAGATCGTCCGGCGACAGCCTCTTGGCCCGACAGAAACCTTTTGCGGCAACTTTGTTGACATCCCACTGTTGGTATTATCGCGCCACCCAAGTGACGAGCCTTCTTTTTTAAATTTTTTTGGTGATTTTCTTTGTCCAGTCGGCGTTTTTTTTCCCCAGGAAAAGGTCTCATTGGCTCATCAAGGTCATCAAAAGTGTTATCACTCATTTTGATGAATGAATGAACATAAACAAACCTCTGTTCAGAGCGCCGCCGTGTTGGATTGCGTAGAACGCTCACTGAATTCTGATTGGTCGAGAGGATTTATCGCGTTTAGGCTAAAAATAGGTTTGGCGCTTATCCCGTTTGTGAAAATAACTGGATCTTGCAGTACATTTTAAACAAGGAAATATAGCGATTTGGCATGAAACGTTGATGGAGCAGTGAATAGGTTCAGAACACAGCAAAACAACATGACAAACTAATTTTTTACAAAATTGGCGTTTATCGCGTTTTGGAAAAGAGCTCTTCATATATTAACTGAACAATTATTTGAACTGTACATTAAACGAAACATTGGAACATTTATTCTTATGTGAATTACCCAAAAAATCAAGCCCGACTCTACCCGAGCCCCTGCACGTTGTGTCTGAGCCCCGCCTGGCCTGACACATTACTGTAATTATGAGCCCGAGCCCGATTTAAACCCGACCATTTTTTAATACGTGGGTCGTTATAACTGACGTTCTCACCTACTTTCTGTTACTTTCTCCCGCCCGCCCGCAACATTTGTTTTGTCCCACTCCCGCCCACAAATACTTTTTCTGTACCTCCAAATACTTTCAAGTTAGCCTACGTGTCGCCACCATACACATCAGCATAAATGCTCCTGATAAATTATTTGTTATTAAAGCATTAACACACAAACCACTGTTTGTGTTATAAGATAAAAGTGCTGTTTTGTGTTATAAGAGCGCTGACTCACTTAATTCTTGCCGAGAAGGAGAAATGAATCCTTTTAATCCTATATATATATATATATATATATATATATATATATATATATATATATAAACCATGTGATAAATGTATTAACATGTATCTAATGTGCCATCTCATGATTTTCCTTTATGTTGTTGGTCTATGTTTTCTTGCAAACTCTAATGGATTAATGTTTCAGACTTTGCATACTATGGTTGACCGAAATCATATGTGTGGCATATTTGGTCTCTATAACTTGGTATTTTGAAGATCGAAATGACTGTGTACATATGTCGATAACAGCAACATATTAGTATTACAAGAATATTTCCTAGTTTCTTCATCGGCTTCCACCCCTCAAGGGTGCAAATGCAATGAGAACAAAGAGCAATAAACCAAATTCCCGCCTGGAACTTCCACCCTTCTTATTGGTTAAGCCAATGAGAGGTGGGACACTTTTCTCAGATTATAAATTACATTCACACCAGCCATTCCCTCTCTTAGTTTTTTTCATCCAGCCGCAACTCTGTTTCTGGTGATACTGGGGAACCCCCTCCCCCTTCACGGGGGCCCAGCAGGCCTTGATCCTACGAGATATGGGCTCATGCAGGAGAGAGAAGACTCTCTCACAAAGAACCAAGGACAATCACAGGAGTTTGGAACCAGGACTCCAACCAACAATGAGTCCAATCACCCACTCTTCCGACTTCCTCACTTCTCCTGGGTGCTCAGCGTGGTCTCAACAGGGCCCAGGGCCCCCAGGCCTTGACCAAACCAGCCATGTGCTCATGGAGAAAGATAACTTTCAAACAACTTCCACTTGCCACTGCCGGAACCCTCAACGACTTCAATTTTCCACAACTTCAAGAATTGTTCCCACTACAAATGCAAGTATCCAATTCAATGAAATGTGAAAATGAAATGCTGTTGGTTCTTCTCATAGTTAGATGGATCATCTCCATTGTTACATCATTCTATTCCTCACTCATTTTTCCTACACATGTATCTATGTATGTTTGTTAAGGTTATTCATGTTTCTGATGTAGTTAATAAAACTTTTGCACTTTATGTATTTGGTTCTGATTTGCTTGCAATACGAAGTCCATTTATGGTTTTTGTTCTTGCTACATGCTCAAAATGCTGTACATGCTAAGAAATAATTATTCTTCTGTGGCCAGGGAAGATACCCTTTTCTTAGAATAAATTAATAATCAAAAGAGTTTGTTGGACAAACTGATTAATTGATTGTAATATTAATTTAGCCAAGTTAATCCAAGTAACTGACCCAAATATTCATAATCAATAATAAGTTATTATTGATTATTAATACTTAATAAAGCTAATTTCCTTACATATGGTGGAGAATGCGGGCAGGCGTTCCTATTTAGTATTTATCTGAGAACAGCACCAATCTCACAGACCCTCGTGTAAACAAGTGATGGTTGTAGCCTAAATTAGCACACTCAATCCTAACTTACACGCATACAAGTAACCAACCTCGGGTGATAGTTTTAGCACCGCCTAAAACTTAGAAACGTTAGAGCATAAAGTGTAACCTTTAAACCAAAGACTATAGATTTTGGGCCAATGGCCCTTGCGAACCAAGGGATAACTGAGTGATTAGAACACGAGTAATGAGAGTCAAAGCTCTTCGAGACTTTGAATCAAAGGAGTCAACTGCGTCACAAATGATTTTTGTTTGAAGCGCCCTGGCGCTGGCGACCTCTGCTGATCAGAACAGTGTAAGTGTAGCGAAAACACATCGATGAAACACCTTTTACAAACCAGTCGCAAAGGTTTTATCAAAAGGTGTAATCAGGTAATGGCAATCCGCGAACTATCTAATATATTTTTTAATATGGGGTGTCTTTCAAGGCAATATCTTACTAAACTGTAGGGCTCGTTTTATGAAAGCTTGACTTGAAAGTCAATCAGACCCTTTTCTCAAATGCGTCATTAAATGTGTATAAAGTTTTACGAGATCACATAGAGACCAGATACACACTGGTTTACGAACCGTTGAAGTTTAAAACAATTTCGAAACAGCTATGACGCGCAACGGAGCCCCGTTTACTGAAATCACGTGACCTCCACAGTGATACACGCTCCGCACCCCTGATTTGAGACTAATAATTCACCCTTGCTTCAGAGCTTCACGAAGCTGTCTCATAGAGGGTTAAACCACTCTCTTCTTTCTCTCTCTCTCTCTCTCTCTCTCTCTCTCTCTCTCTCACTCACTCTCTCTCGACCCCCTCCCTCTTGGTTTCACTTTCAAACTGAAACCCAGAGACCTTTTTTTTATTTGTGTTTCTGTTAGTTCGATTTAAGTCTACCGTTATGTTATGCTGTGTATTTCCACCTGTTGAGCCTGAATATTACTATTCGGTTAAGTTGAATTTAATTAAATTCGGAATTTAATTAAATCATTTTGTTTATTCAAGTTCCCCTCTAGTTACCAGAGCTATGAGAACACTCGATGTTTACTTTTATTTTGATTTTATTTCAATTTATTTATTTACTTTTGTTTCAGCCTGAATTCTAATATTCAGCTAAATAAAGTTGAACTAAATTTGAAATTTAATTAAATTACTTGATACGCTTCCCTTTCCTTTCAGTTTCCCAGAGCTATAAGGACCTGTTCTAACTTTATCTTTACCTTATTTTAGATCATGAGTCACTATCCTCATCTTCTCTCTCTCTCTCTATAGGATTACAATATCTAGTGACTGTTGTTTCCTTAGCAAGTTACACAATTAACATCCTACTTCCTGTCTGTGTTTTACCCCTCCTCACTCCTTAGCACCAAGCTAAGTACATGAAGTATGGCTAACACAAACGTACAGTAGGCCCCCGACAGAACTGGAAACACTTTCCTGTTGTTTCTTCTTCTGTTGACCTTGATGTTTGATGTGTCCCTGCTTGTTTAGTCTAAACAGCAGCTTACCCATAAGTGACACCAGTTTACTCATGTCTCCTAGCTAAACTTAAATAGGTAAAACACTCCTTTCTTCCTCTTCCTTTTTGGTTTCATCATATCTCCTATATTTGGTTTTACTCTATTTGTTACTCTCGAAGTACAACATCTGAAAAGAACCAACAGCATTTTTGAGTAATACGTTATGACATGTAAGAGCCCAGTCATCAGTCGACGCTGCTTAAAGCACGTCAACTAAGATACTCAAAACCTTTTGTGCTGAGTGCTCGCCAACACTAAATTTTAGCTGCTCCACATAGCCGTTCTCCCACACAGATAGCTCACCACCTCTGTAAAAACTTGCATTTGCTTTTGCCATTTTTCTCTCGTGTGCCCACAAGTGTGCCAGTAGGCATCAGACAACCAGCCCTGCCACCCACCAGGACCAACTGGAGACCTGGCAGAGCAGTGTCATGTGCATCCCTTCAGCCGGAAGCAGGCAACAACCTGCCACGGCAGAGAAAGGAACAGTTCGACGACAACAAAAGTGGACAGCTGACACCCAGCCTGAGCAACAAAGAGCTGACCAGCTTCATCTTCTCCTTGGCCACCCTCGCATAGGCCTCAAACAGGAGGTAAATGAACTAACGCTGCCAGCCACAGAATTCCACAGAGAACGAACCTTGCTCAGCGGGAGAGGACACAGGACAGAGGCAAAGACCACGACAAAGCGGAGCAACTGAAAGAGATCACCAGTCTTCAGGCGGCTGACAGCCGTTGAGCACTTGCCAACAACTGGGTAAAGAATTGTTTCACTTAAAGAACTTAAAAATGGAACTCTCAAAGAGAGCTAAAGCCATCAACGTGCAGCTGAAGTCCGAACATTGACTTTTCGATGCTGTAACATTACGGACAAACTCCATGTGGTCCAAAGAGAACTGCGACAGTCCAACCAACTGGAAATGGACTACACAAGAAAGAGCGTCAGCTACATCAGCAGCGTAAGCTTCCCCAGCCCCGCATAAAGGGGGGAGGAGCCAAAGCCCTTGGCTTAACACTTCACCAGCCATTGTCCTGAGAGCCCCTGCAGCTGCAGGAGGAAAAGGTAACTCAGACAAACCCTGAAATGGCACATGAAGTGACACTCAACAATCTCAAGGGAATGGCCAGAAACATCCCTTCACACCAGAGCTTGCAGGAGACCACACCTCCCTGACCATCTACTAGACATTGATTTTCACCTGCAGTTTCCGACCGGTGTGACACACCGAGACAGAATCCATCTGCTCTGGACACATCCAGCCCAGCTGGGCCCTGCCCAGACACCAAGCAGGACAGATCTAGAAGGGCCTGTGCTACCACCACCGACTCCGAACGAGCTTTCTGTGGAGCTTACAACGAACCTGTGATGGAGGAGGACACCAGCTTCAAGAAACTTCTTCTCCCAAAACCAGTTAGTCACCATATTTTTGCCTGCCCCCACGCAGTGCCCACTCAACGATACGTGACCTGATGCAGAAGGCCTCTAACACAGAAGGCCTCCTCAGAAAGAGTTTCTAAGACCCCATTTATTCTGAACTGCAAAACCAGAAGGCACACAGCATGACCACAATGCAAGACTCTGCTGAAAAGTCCCTGTTCAGCATAGGGCATAAAACTTTTAAAGTAGATGAAAATGTGTGCTCAAAGAGAAGCAAGACTCTGCATTAGTAAAATTTGGATTGTACTGATTTAAAGAAAATCTTGAATGGATGTGTAAGCCTCACCTGCCAACAGACTATGCGCGACTCTTTTGAAACAGATTTGCTACATGCTGGTTGAATTGGCACTGCTAAACATTAGTTTCCATGACAATCAAGTGTTACAGGAAACACTAGCTCCAAATAGGGCATACGTCAGCTTGATGCCAGAGTGTAGGCAAACCACCTGAGCTGTGTAAGCTACCACAACCTAGCGCCCCTTCATTTAAACTACTGTTAACATACAGGTGTGCATTTGATCACTGCGATACAAATGGAACACAACATGCAATACGCATTTCGATCACTAGTTGATGGCTTGTCTAAATGCAGATAAAACGACAGCTGGAATTGACATCTCTACTGTAAGTGAAAGAGTCTTAGATTTCCAACTGGTATCAGTAAGTTCAGCATTAAAGCGTAAGTCTGTTTGACAAAAGAATCTCCTCTCAGCAGTTTGTAAACTGTACCGGTATCTATTCTGCTTTTGTTAAAGGAATCCAAATTGCGGTATTGCTAAACCTGTTTCTGACAAAGAAAGCTCAGGACAGTGTTTTATCTACGTAGACCTGGGTGATGCTCCCCTTTCTACAATGTAAAGACCTTGCAAATTATTGTTATATGTAATTGTAGCAATGTTCAGGGAAGAAGGAGGCGGGAACCGGCGAACCATCAAAATATAATTTATTTAAAATAAAACAAACAACCAAAATACCGCCAGCAGCCCCTCGCGGACGACTTCTGGCTACCGAAAATAAACATAAGGAACTGCTAAATAAAATACATAAACAAAACAACTAAAACACACGCCTGTTCCTTTCTCGATCATCAACGTCGTCGCTCCTCCTTTATGCTTCCGCTCCTCCGTGAGAGATGCGAGACCGGTGTGCTTCACAGGTGTTGCTCATTAGCAATCGCACCACCGGCCTCGCGCCGTTCTCTCACGTCCCTCGGCCGTCCTGTTCGCCACATACCCCCATCGCCCCTCACAGGCCGGGGGGTACCCACGAGCCTGTGCCTACTCCCCCCCCCCCCCCCCCCCCCCCCCCCCCCCGGCGGCGGCGATCCCTGGGGAGTATGGACAGACAAACCGAGGGAAACGGAGACGGAAGCATGAGGAGCGACAGATCGAGAGAGGGGAGAGAGGAAAAAAAAAAATTGGTCCGGTTCCCACAACGCGCTGCCATCTGGTCCCCCACCAGCTGTGCGCTCTCCTCCGCGGTGCCTGGCGGTGACGCTGGGTAGCCCTCGGTGGACGGCTCGACGCTCCTCCGCCGCCCTGTGGACGGCGACGGCTCCTCGGGTGCCTTGGGCAGACGGCAGGAGTCCCCCGCTCCCTGCTCCTCCCCTTCACTGGTGGACGGCAGCAGGCTCCGGCCCACGCCGAGCGGCGGCGACTCCTCCTCTCCCTCCCGGATGGCAGCCGCCCCTCCAATACCCAGGCGGCCGGCAGCGAGCTCGACCGCCCCACCGGCAACTCACTCCAGCGCACCGCCTCGAGTGTCCGTGGCCGCGAGTCCCCCGCTCCCTGCTCCTCCCCTCGCTCGGCGGATGGCAGCAGGCTCCGGCCCACGGCGAGCGGCGGCGACTCGCGCACCATGCTCGATGGCACCGCGGATTCCCCACATCGGCGAGGACTCTCCGACAGCGCGTTCCTCCCTCTTCCCGGGTTTCGGCACCAGTGTAGCAATGTTCAGGGAAGAAGGAGGCGGGAACCGGCGAACCATCAAAATATAATTTATATAAAATAAAACAAACAACCAAAATACCGCCAGCAGCCCCTCGCGGACGACTGCTGGCTACCGAAAATAAACATAAGGAACTGCCAGCAGCCCCTCGCGGATGACTGCTGGCTAAAATAAAATACATAAACAAAACAACTAAAACACAGGCCTGTTCCTCTCTCGATCATCAACGTCGTCGCTCCTCCTTTATGCTTCCGCTCCTCCGTGAGAGATGCGAGACCGGTGTGCTTCACAGGTGTTGCTCATTAGCAATCGCACCACCGGCCTCGCGCCGTTCTCTCACGTCCCTCGGCCGTCCTGTTCGCCACAGTAATTCACCTAAATTTTGGCTGCATCTAGAAGCAGAGAGCTACCTAGTGATCAAAGCTGTTCACTCGCTGAAAAATCAGTATTTATGCATGAGATGGACGTCACGTAACTATATATATGATTATGTAACGGAGGCCGGCTAGTAGTTGCTGTGCGAGTAAACCTCACTCCTCTGATCTCAAAAGGCTCTCTAGCGAAAGATGCTAGAGGCTGCAGTCTTTAGCCTCCTTGTTAGAGCGCCTGACTCTCATGCCGGAGACTCGGGTTCGAGGCCTGCTCGGAGCGGGTCGAGTGGGACCCGGGAGGAGGGGTTACACTTAGACAAGCTTTGACTTACAGCAAATCTATTTCCTTACTCTGTAAACAAATAGAATAAGTTGTGTAAAGTAAAGAGTTCCATGAGTAAAATTAGCAATTGCCAAACCCCGTTTGCATTTTACTGAATGTAACACCAAGTTCTTGAAAGACTTAAAGTATAGGCGCCCCCTTTTAACCCATTTAAACAGGCATAACTCATGTAAAGTGTGCAGACATTCTTCATGAATTGTTCTGACATGCACTGGTTCCCATGACAACGACTTGTCACAGGAAGTGCTAACTCGTGATGTCATTTTGTAAACAAACCAACCTAGGTGGCTTAGCTAACCAAACCTAGCGTCCATCCAGCTTAGCAGCTAACCTAACCTAACATCCATCCAGCTAAGGTTAAGCTAAATAATAACCTTTACAGTTAGCGGTTAGCATCATTTACTTGAAGCCTCAATTACAGCTTTTGTGTATACAGTGCAAAGTATTCTAAAATACTTTCTTTAACCCCATTTAGGGTTTCTAATTTTCCACTTTCCTTACTTTCAATTCTTCTCAGTGGAATTTCACCTTCACTAGTTTAGGCATAGTCCTTGCTGAGTGCTGTAGGCAAAATTTGCAGATGCCCTGTCAATTAAACCTAAGTTAAATTACATGTAAACTGTGTAGCTGGAGAAGAAGTCTTATAGTAATGAGAATTTTCATTACAGCCGTAACAGCCGTAACCCACTATGGAGTGTTGGTCCAGGCAAATCTAAAGGGTAGTCACTAGTGCTACTGATTATTCTCACTTTCAGATCATTCCCGCTGTTTTGATCACTTGTTTTTTTTATTTTTATTTTTTTTACTTTAATAATAATAGCAGTCAGCTATTAACTTGTCTATTCTGTCATCTATATGATGTATTTACATTTCCTCTTTTGTTCGAATGTGGTTCCATTTCCCATAGGGCCCAGAAAGGAAACAGAGACACCTTTACTTGTGATTTTGTTTTTCAACAAATGCACTCATTTTTATGACACTGCAACACAAGTAATTTCAACAATTACTAGGGCATAACTATAGTCCTGAGGATTGATAATAAGCATAATTGAATAGGAAAAGCTGTCCCTTTCCCTCCTATCCTTCACTTCGTCAAGCCGTAGTGAACCACCAGTCCAGAGAAATAATTAAGTCATAAGAACCATCTTAAGTCATTTATTTCATCTCGGCTATGCCCTTTCCAGGAAGTACTCTCGGAACCACACAAGTCTTAGCCTCCTAACGTCCACAGCTAAGATGATACGGATAAAAGAAACACTTCACTAGCTAGCTACACATGAAACACCTAGCTTTATGCTACATATCTAGCGAACCCATTAAACCGTGGCTCTGAACTTTTAGGGTCATGCATTAGTCTCTCACCACAAGTGTGCCAAAATGTCACAGATCCTCTGCTTAACCTGACCTTAACCGGACAGGAGACCAAAAAGACTGACAAGCCATCGTGAGGAACACTGTTCCACCCATGGCTACTGACATCCGACAGCACCAGAGCCAAACGGAACTGCACGATGAGAGAAGAGGACCAACGACCCATGACCCAAGCCAGAGTTACAGCCATACCTGGGTGATCAAGATTACCATCTCCTTACCCCACCTTGTGGGTATGAAACAGAAGGTAAACAACCTCACATAACAGATCAAAGCGTCCCACAAGAAGCGGACCTGTGCCCAAAGCCTTACAGACCAGCTAGAGACTGAGGTTCGAACCAGATTCAATGCTGCTGGACTCAGCATGCCCAGGACCGGCACAGAATTATCTCCATGGCAACAACCCAGGTACCAGCCAAGCACTTGGAGAAGGCATGGAGGACAGCACCCTCAACCTGCAAACACCACAGGAGGACCAACGGCTGTCGACGACAGCATCCTCCTCCACACCCTTCACACCGGTGTCAATCTGAGGCTCCACAAGGACAGCTGGATGCACCTGCCTCAGAGTTACAGGAGCTTCTGACACACACAAAATATCTCCCTGCACAGGACTCACCCGAGGAGTCCTGTAAAGTACAAGCTTCCAACTCCTTGCCCACCCCAGCTTAAACAAGCTTGTGTCGGCACCACCATAAGGACAGAACAACACTTCAATCCTTCAGACTTCTCATGACTAAGAGGCTAACAACCACTTTCTGACCTCCTGCCACCAGCACCAGGTCAGCTTGAAAACCTCTCTATGCTACATAGAGCCCTAACCACTTCCTGCAACCAAAAGGAAACTCCTGCCCCAAAACTAATGGACTCCAGAATGACAGGTGACACCCTGTCAAGGCACCTGCTTCCTCAACACCTGCTGCAGAGACCTGGACTTGGCTACTGTCCACATCACCCGCCGTGGAACGACCATCGCTCCAAGAGACACGAGCAACCAGAGGCCACCATGGCCTTTCAGCCTTCTATGACAAAGGAGTGTCTGATCTCTCTGCACTTTCAACTTCGTTCGTGGTTGTCCTTGAGGGGGGACAACAACGATCGAAAGGGGGATCTGTAGGGTCTGGACCATCAGACACACACTAATTATTCATTAAATACAAAGGTCTTTGAAACTCCTCTGAAACTTACATCCCAAATGAAACAAACACCCTGGCAGAACCGAGTCTCAGGTTACCGGACTGATAAGGAGACTTTTACGACCTCCAAAGGAATGTTCAGAGAGTGCTGACTCTCACTTAATTCTTGCTGAGAAGGAGAAATGAACCCTTTTAATTTTATATATTATGTATATACATAACCATGTGATAAATGTATTAACATGTATCCAACGTTCCATCTCATGATTTTCCTTTATGTTGTTGGTCTATGTTTTCTTGCAAACTCTAATGGGTTACTGTTTCAGACTTTGAATACTATGGTTGACCGATATCATTTGTGTGGCATATTTGGTCTCTATAACCTTGGTATTTTGAAGATCGAAATTACTGTACATGATATGTCGATAACAACAACATATTACTATTACAAGAATATTTCCTAGTTTCTTCATCGGCTTCCACCTCTCCAGGGTGCACATGCAATGAGAACAAAGAGCAATAAACCAAATTCTTGCCTGGAACTTCCACCCTTCTTATTGGTCAAGCCAATGAGAGGTGGGACACTTTTCTCAGATTATAAATTGCATTCACACTAGCCCTTCCCTCTCTTAGTTTTTTTCATCCAGCCGCAACACTTTCTGGTGATACTGGGGAACCCCCTCCCCCTTCACGGGGTCCCCGAGGGCCCAGCAGGCCTTGATTCAACCGGATATGGGCTCATGCAGGAGAGAGAAGACTCTCTCACAAAGAACCAAGGACAATCGCAGGAGTTTGGAACCAGGACTCCAACCAACAATGAGTCCAATCACCCACTCTTCCGACTTCCTCACTTCTCCTGGGTGGTCGGTGTGGCCTTAACAGGGCCCAGGGCCCCCAGGCCTTGACCAAACCAGCCATGTGCTCATGGAGAAAGATAACTTTCAAACAACAAGGAAACATTCAGGGCCCTGACAGCCAAGGCCGAGGATCTATACGTGGCCTGGTGCACCGAGGCAGAAAAAGTAGTTCCATCACGTGCTTCACGCACTCTGAGAGGACGGGGAAGAGTTGTTTCCTCGGACCAGGAGGGGGTCCCAGCACTTTCCCATCATAAAAGTCCATCTCCTGGTCGGTGGCGCTCTGTGGAGCCGACCACTCACACACTTCCAGGAGGATGGGCTGAGGCAAGGTTGCCGGGGCGCTGGCCTGGGGAACGCCAGAGGGCGTATAGTCCTCTGAGACCCCGAGAAGGCCCGCGTTGTCATCATCACCAGAACCGGACGGTTCATCAGCGAGCGAGAGGTACGCGAAGATGTCCAGGATTGGGTTGGTCAGCCCAGATGAGAGAAGTCGCGCCCGGGAGGCCCTCGGTAGTACGTCGTCATCACCATGTCCCCCCATGGGGGTCCGAAAGGCCGAGGTTGACACACTGGGTCGCGGCAACTTTAAAGCTGCGTTTTTTCGGCCGTATCAGGCAATGACTGTAGTTCTCTGGGTTCTCGAAAAAAAGCCTTGTGCTTAAGGCCAAAGCAGACCACACAGATCGGGTGGAGGTCCTTCGAGGAACGTCTATTATGCAACATAGGTTTGAACAACTCTTTGAGGACATACTTGACTGTCACCGCCAGATTGCCAGTGGCATTTCCTCCCGCTGCTTGTCAGGGTGGAATGTATTGATTTAATTTAATAGTTCCAATTTACTGCGGCTGGGTCTGTCTACTGCTGCCAGCCGCACAGTGTGTCAGATTCTCTAACCTTTACACCACATGGATGTACACATCTTCAGACACAACACACGATGACAAATGCACACTTATTTGCAGATTAGTGTCTACAGCCAAATGAGTTGTTGAAGGGCAAAATAAATAAACAGAGGAGCGTCGAAGAAGGGCTGATACTCGCCTCTAGCAGCATGTTGGTCCATGTGAGAGCCAGGAGAGGTCATCTATGGAAATGGTGTGAAAGATATTAATAAAAATTATGTTAATTCAGCCAGCTCACATACCTGTATTTACTTCCTGTTTTCGGTCGAAGTCCACAGTAGTCGATTGTCGAGTTCGCACACGCGGTCATTGGTAACTAAGCAACAGATGAGACTCAGACTGTCAGCTGTCAGTATCAATATTATGATATTCTATGACATTATGATATGATGTTGCTTAGTTACAAATGATCGCGCGCGCGAACTCGACAATCGACTACTGTGGACTTCGACCAAAAACAAGAAGTAAATACAGGTATGTGAGCTGGCTGAATTACCATAATTTTTATTAATATCTTTCACATCTACTGCAGTCAGATTGACCGTGGTCACTCTTAATAACACCACTCACATGACTGTGCACTTGTAATGACAAATCAAAGATGTTAAGAGGCTAAAAGCAGGTTTAGAACTTGCCCCATTGAAGTCAACAGGGTGTGAATTTTAAAAAGAGGATAACACGGTGTAGGCAACACCGATTTTTTTTTCATTTTTGTCTGTACTGACACCACTCCAAATGTTCTCCTTTAAAAAAAAAAAGGTTTAAATCCAACGCGTGTGTCAAATGTATGAATGTAAATGTAGCATATAGGCCTTCATGCTGATGAACAGGTTAGTGTGGAGACTGGAGGGCTTGTAACACTTGCATTGCAAGGAGGCTGTATTTGACTTTAATGAGCCAAATGAGAAGAGAGGAAGCTTGGATTTAATCCAACTACAACATTAGTCTTCACCATTTGCCCTTTTTCCACTCTCTGTGCTTACATTGAGAAGAAAAAAACATCATTGCTTGCAATAGGAAAGACGATGGGTAATAGGCTTGTTGGGAAAACACTAAGGAAAATTAAAAGATTGATCATTTAGCAAGAAAGTTCTTGAGCTAATGTAAAGCAGTAGCTGTTGACACTAATGCCCTGTATATTTTGGGGTTTTGTGTTTTGAGCTCCGTCGAATTGATTCATAATCCTTGATTTTCTTCTTTACCACTCATTTATAAACAAGCATTTTCTATTTTTACAGCATGTGAACATATCTTCGATACTATTCCTTATAAAAATCGGACTGCTTCGATATCGCTACTTGTATCCAACTTTCTGAATTTCCGCTACTAACCTTAAGCCCGCTAGCATTGCACGCATGGCCTCTCGCCTATCGATCGTATTATTTACACCTGTATCATTGAAAGGATACGGGTTCTATCCAGGATTTTAGTCCTAAATTAGTAGTGATATTGGTAGTATCAGTACTGATTTACTCTTCATCTGTTACTATGGACGTCGCGGATGGACCTAAAACCAATCAGAGCGATGAAGGAGATGACGTATGCAGAGCGGCGGAGAAACATCTTATGTTTCTTAATATACAATAAAGAATATTGTTCTGCTCGGTTTTTAACAAAAAGGAAACGTTCAAATCGCTTAAAACAGACGCGACGGCGGCATCCATCTTTGTAATATAGCGCTGTCGTCATCGTGTAAAGCCTGCCCCAACGTTTCTGATTGGTGCCTCGATTTCGACAGATTGGAAATGGGCTTGAATGAGCTCTTTGCCAGACTAACTTTCAGAGCAAATCTAAATTTGCCGGAAGTTGTCTGGGTTTTCCCAGGCTAGGAGGAGTTGGAGTCCTTGGAGAAGCAGATCCGTGATCTACTAGGGAGGCAAACTGAGCTGCGAGATCGACGATCAGCGCTTGAAACATCACGCGCCGATGCTCACAAGTCAGTGGTTAGTAACTTTCTGACTCTAACCTCGTCTACTCCGTGTGTTTCTCTGCACAGGCCCCAAGCACCCAGGACGCGATCATCCCTGGCTTCATTCACTCCGGCACCAACACAACACCATGGACCCTGGGTGATCCCACAGCGGAAGGCACGAGCTAGGACCAGAGCAAGAACCTCTCCACCCCTCCCGATCTTCGAGATCTCCACCCGGAACGCTTCTCCCCTCTTCGCGAGTCAGAACGCGACGACGCCGTGATCATCGGCAGTTCCATCGTCCATCATGTCCGTGCTACCTCAGGTAAAGGTAAGGTGCGCACTCACTGCTTTCCTGGTGTGTTCTAGATGTCGCTGCACAGGTTCCCGAGATCCTGGATGGTGACGAGCGCAACGGAGCTGTTGTGCTGCATGAAGGAGTGAACGACATCAGGCTGTGGCAGACGGAGGTTCTGAAGAAGGACTACAGGAGCCTGGTCGAGACGGTACGCAGCACATCGCCTGAAGCAACGATCATCGTGTCTGGACCGCTTCCCACCTACCGACAAGGACAGGAAAGGTTCAGTAGATTATTTGCACTAAATTAATGGTTAATGTCATGGTGTAATGAACAGAAACTGCTCTTTGTAAATAATTGGAATCTGTTTTGGGAGCGACCTAGGCTCTACCGTGCTGATGGCCTGCACCCCAGCAGAATCGGAGCGGCTGTTCTGTCTGACAACATACCCCACCAGGATACTGTTATAAGCATGAGCCCCGTCTGATCGGCCGTGGCGGAGGTGTTGCAACAATCTATAGAGATATTCTAAATGTTACTCAGAAAACAGGTCACAGGTTTAATTCGTTTGAAGTACTTGTGCTAAATGTTACGCTCTCAGATGTAAGAAAGAAATCCCTATTATCTCTAGCCTTGGATACTGTATATAGACCTCCAGGGCCCTATGCTGATTTCCTAAAAGAGTTTGCAGACTTTCTCTCAGATCTATTGGTCAACGTTGATAAAGCAATAATTGTTGGAGATTTTAACATACACGTAGATAACACAAATGATGCGTTAGGGGCTGCGTTTACAGATTTGTTAAACTCCTTTGGGGTCAAGCAAAACGTCAGTGGTCCCACTCATCGTCTAAATCATAGAGTAGATTTAATTATATAATATGGAACCAATCCAACCGATATAGATATTATACCGCAAAGTGATGATGTCACTGATCATTACATTGTAACTTGCATATTACGTACTGCTGAAATATGTCATGTTGCGCCACGTTATAGACCAGGCAGAACAATCCTTCCAACCACTATAGATAGATTCTCAAATAGCTAACCTGATCTATCTCAGCTGCTAAGTGAACCCAAACAAACAGATGAACTAGACAAACTAACTAGCACTATGAGCACCATTTTCTCTAGTCAATTAGAATATTGATATTGTTATAGATATTGTTGCACCAATTAGATTAAAAAAAGGTTAGAGAGAAAACTAAAGTGCCATGATACAACAGTGCTACGCATGCTATCAAGAGAGAAACTACTTCGAGAGTAAATGGAAACAAACTAATTTAGAGGTCTTTAGAACCGCGTGGAAAGACAGTATTACACGTAATAAAAAGGCTCTAAAAGCAGCCAGGGCTGAGCATCTCCGCAAACTAATAGAAAATAACCAAAAAATCCAAGGTTTTTATTTAACACCATGGCTAGACTAACAAATAAACAGACATCACCTGAGCAAAATATTCCGTCACAGTGTAGTAGTAATGATTTTATGAATTCCTTCACTGAGAAAATAGAAAGCATCAGAAACACAATTGTAAATGTACAATCTTTTATGGTGTCTTATGATTCAGCCTCAATCATCGCCCCTCAAGAACAACTACACCGCTTTACAACTATACGACAGGAAGAGCTAAATAAACTTATCATTGCATCTAAACCAACAACATGTTTATTAGATCCAATACCCACTAAACTACTGAAAGAAGTGTTACCTGTAGTGGAAGAGCCTCTTCTCAATATGATTACCTCGTCTTTATTTTTAGGTCAAGAATATTCAAGCTGGCAGTTATAAAACCTCTCATTAAGAAACCGCAATTAGATCCAAATAACCTAGCAAATTACAGACCCATTTCAAATCTTCCATTTATGTCTAAAATACTAGAAAAGGTTGTGTCCGCTCAATTGTGATCTTTCTTGCAAGAAAATGAGCATGAAAATGATCTATGAAAAATTTCAGTCAGGATTCAGACCGCATCATAGCACAGAAACTGCGCTAGTTAAAATTACAAATGATTTACTTTTAGCTTCAGACCAAGGCTGTATCTCAATACTAGTTCTACTCGATCTTAGCGCTGCGTTCGACACTATAGATCATAAAATACTCTTGGATCGACTACAAAACTACACTGGTGTTCAGGGACAGGCATTAAGCTGGTTTAGATCGTACTTATCAGACCGTCTCCATTTTGTCTGTTTAAATGGGGAAAAATCGAATATAACGTCAGTGGACTATGGAGTGCCGCAAGGATCGGTGTTAGGCCCTCTGCTATTCTCAATATATATGCTGCCACTTGGTAATATTATAAGAAAACATGGAATTAATTTCCACTGTTATGCTGATGACACTCAATTATACATTTCATCACGACCAGATGAAAACACTAACTCATCTAAATTGACAGAGTGTCTTAAAGATATAAAATGCTGGATGACGTGTAATTTCCTGCAATTAAATTCAGATAAAACTGAGGTATTACTCATTGGTCCAAAAAACTACCAACAAAACCTCTTACAATACAACTTTAATCTAGAAGGATGTCCTGTTACTTTATCCACTACTGTAAAAGACCTGGATGTTATACTAGACCGCAACTTGTCTTTTGAAAATCATATTTCATATGTTACAAGAACAGCCTTTTTCCACCTTAGAAACATTGCTAAGCTACGTAACATGCATCTGATTCTGATGCAGAAAAGTTAGTTCATGCATTCATGACCTCGAGACTAGATTACTGTAATGCTTTATTAGCTGGTTGTCCTGCATCCTCAATAAACAAGCTACAGTTAGTCCAAAATGCAGCCGCTAGAGTTCTTACTAGATCAAGAAAATATGATCATATAACACCAATTTTATCATCTCTACACTGGTTACCTATTAAGTTCCGTATCAATTACAAAGTATTACTGCTGACCTATAAAGCCCTAAGCTCCTGTGTTTTTAATGGACCTTCTATCGCCCTACAATCCATTGCGTTTTTTAAGATCACTAAATTCAAGGCTTTTGGTCATTCCTAGGATATCTAAGTCCACTAAAGGAGGGAGGGCGTTATCACATTTAGCTCCTAAACTCTGGAATAGCCTTCCTGATATTGTTCGAGGATCAGACTCGCTGTCCCAGTTTAAAACTAGATGAAAGACGCATCTCTTTAGCCAAGCATTCACATAATGCTTACCTTTTATACTACTGTTGAATCAGATCGAATGCATTAATATTATGAACAGCAGCTATGCTAATTATTTCCCATCTGCTTTTCTGCTGTTATCTCGGGACACGAGTCCCGAGGTAAATGGCGTTCGTAGCTCCAGACTGGATCCAGCCTCTCACGGAGACTTCAGATGCCCCAACACTTACGATGAGATGACTAAACGCCTGTGAAGAGACGACTCAACGCCGGCGATATGTTATGCCCTAAATTAATACGTGATTAACTAAATGTATTTTTTCCATGTACATTTCTGATTTGCACTTTCTGTAAAGCTGCTTTGAAACAATATGTATTGTGAAAAGCGCTATACAAATAAATTTAAATTGAATTGAATTGAATATTCTTCAGAGTGAGCCTCTTGAAGCAAGTTGGTTTCTAACAGTGCTGTTCTTCTGCTTTAAAGGTCACACATATCACTGTGATACAAAATAACTGACTCAGACCATTCCGACCAATGTATACAACCCAAATATGACATTAAAAGTTCATACAAACATGCTATCATGCACTAGAACATTCCTCAACAACTGCGGGCAGAGTTTATACACATCGCACGAAACGTTGGGGGAAGCCTGCTGATGCCAACAGAAAGAAAGTCATCAAATGTGCGTAAATGTTTTGGTAACCTGAACCTCAAAGGCTTTTGCATCACAAGCCATATTTTGTCAATTTTGTTTTGTTTGTTTACAGAGGTTTAAAACGTGTTTCAGGCCCCATTTGATTATGGCATTTATGAATGCGAGAATATGAATGTTATTACCCTGCTTTTCGCTAATGACGGCATCGAACAGACGTTGTTTACATTTGGGCTGTGCAAACTACTTCTTCAGTTCATCTGTAATGGTTCTGAAATTATTCCAATAATTGTCTCTCGTTTCTGTTTAGAGTGTGGGCTTTGCCATTTCTAGTAGTCAGTGCCCCATGCTTGGGAGCATGATGTCTGTTTTTTTATAAGAAAATCCTCCAAGGAGAAGGACAGGTTCTCTTCAAGAGCCCCGCTGGTCTTCTTCTTGGAAGTGTGTGTCTGGGGAGGACAGGCCCTTCATTAGCCCTGGGTTACAGCACTGCTTCCAGCTTGGCTTCCACAAGCGTCTGGGGGTGAGGGAGGGGTTCTTGGAGAAGGGGGGGGGGGGGGGGGGGGGGGGTAGAGGGAATAATAACATCATGTGGATTTTTATCCTTGAGTAGAGAGTGGGATTTATCTAATTCAGACCACTTCAGATCCTGCTGTTCTTCTGCTCTTTTCCTTTGATCATTTAAATATTTGACCGGTTTCCTGTCTTATTACCGTTTTGCTTTTTGTGTTCTTAACACAAAGTGTTACAGTGTTACATATTGTAACACTTTACAATATGTTTCAATTTTTAAAACATTTTTAATGCACAATGAACTAACAATTTTTACATTTAACATCATCTTTCATTAGACAAAAGTACATTTTCTTTTGTGTTCTACAAAAAAAAAAAAGTGATGTATGTTTGGATCATGAAAGTGAGTAAATGATGAGAGTACATGAACCAGTATATTATTATTATAGATCTCCTTAATTTATAAATATACTGGTTACCTAGCATGCTTTGCATCTGGGACCAAATCAGAGTGGGTTTGAACTGATTGCATGCTAGGACTATACAAATTTGTGCAATAGGGGGTATTCATAGATGATTGTGGCCAGCCATAGTATGTAAAAATCTGTCACAGTCCTAGTGGAAAGAACCAAATATGTTACATTTTCAACTGTTACCACATCATAAACATGCATCGTAAAGCATTATGATGTTGAATGAGAAATAGAATTATTGGAGAAAGGTCAGTTGAGGGAATTTTTTTTTTAATGTAGCTCTGCCATGAGAATGGGTGTGAACTTTATTCACCAAACTGTTATAAAAATGAATGCAGTGCAGATACATGTGGACTACTCAGAAAGTCCAGAATTAATCTGGCTCTGAGCCAGCTTGTACAGCTGTGCTTACCCTTGTTTTGAGGTAAAGCCACTCGGATCAGGTGGGAGGGCGCGGACTGGTTGACCCGTCATCCCAACAACCCAGGAGCAGCCGGCCAGCAGGGCTTCCATCCTCCATGTCCCTAATCACCAAGTTTCTTCCAAGAGCAACCTCTGGTATGGAATTGCAGGGCAGCACAAATAATAATAGCCGTTTTGCCCACTCTGAAAGAGGAGCATGAGATTAGGCGATGAGAGTGTAAAGTTATCACAGAGACTCTGGTGCTGTTTTACTTACCGTCTTAATGTACACATACCCTTAGGCCTGCACTTCCCCTCGTTGTGAAGGAGAGGTTACAGAGTACAAGCCAAGAGCAACTCAGGCAACCAATGGTGTGACAAACATGTCTTCTGTATGGAGATGGATTGGGCCAGTGTAAAAGAAGTGAGTTGCAGACATGCACAAGATAAGCAGAGTTCTCCTTTGGTTTCTGCCAGACACTTCACCTCACATAAACCTGAGAACCATGGCTGGGTCGATTAGCTGCCTATCGCCTAGATGAATCATATCAGCTTTTCATGGCCTCCATCCAGGCTGTTTTGGTTCAGATCTCCTCAGATTTTTTGTGACCAGTTTAGGTCAGGCTGGCCTGACCAATACATTGATGCCGTCCCCTTTTCCCTCCCTTCCCCGGGAAAACCGGGAAAGTGACGATGACATATTTAATCCATTAAAGGGGAAAGATGTTTACAGGGAACAAGGACAGGAGTATGTGCTGTTGCAGGGGAACAGCGTATGTCAGAGCTCACGCTCATATACGGAGCCAGACAACTTGACGATAGGCAAGTCCTGAGAGATGGAATTTGTAGTAAGGCTACATGCCTTATTTGGAATCATCAAGTTCTCTAGTTCGGCAGAAAAAGTGGAGAAAGAGAGGATAAAAGGAAGAAAATGTTTATTTGCGGTGCTTAGATCCCTAGGCGGTGATATGAGGTGGGGAGGCATTCCAACAGAATGAGAGATCGTAGGTCAACAAAAGTACATGATGGACAATGTCCAACGGTTTTACAACTCTGTCGGTGATGCAGGCATGACATACTGTTTAGGCAAAAAGCATACTACGTGGCAAATACAAAATCTACTAATGAATACTAATGGTTGTGAATGTTTAAACAGTATAATGAAGGAAAAATGGAGGACAAGAAAAACAAGGCACTGCAAGAATATAAATGTTCAGGGGTTACAGAAAATGTTTTTTATAGCGTAAGGGCATACACCAGTTTGTTTTGATGAACTAATACAATATAAATCGAACCATTTCTGTTAATGAGATCTGGAAATGTAAAGAGGCTTTCTGGGATCTCCATCCCCCTGCAATAATTTTGTTTTGAGTGTTGAGAGAGACGATTTACTGAGAAAGTAAAAGAATATGAAGGTTTATTGGATAGGTACATTATAAAATTGGAGGCCAGGTTAAATATGGCCCACTGGGAGCTGCAACACTTTAAAATGGTTCAAGATTCCATTTGGAGACTCTTAAATGTCTGAGAATGTTGTGGTTTTGCTGTTTAATGAACTTAACATCTTGCTCTACTTCGGGCAGATTTGAAGAAGGGCAGAAAAGAAGTGTGTGACAGACTCTTTCTCACTGCACTAAAGAAATATGGAAAAACAATGAGTTTACCCCTGGCTGCTGGCAGTAAAGAGCGCATGTGGCCCATGAGAGAAAAGTAAAGGTAACAAACACCTCTTATTATTTCATTCAGTCCTTAAGTTAACTCTTTCAGTTGTTGCCTCACACAATGTGACACGCTCTCCGGCGGCTAACGAGGGTGAGCTGCTGAGTGAGGATGCGCTGTCAGATGCAGCCTCTGATCCAGCAGCCAGTGCTCTGCTGGCTCTTCTGAGTGACTTCAGTTTAGCAGTCCCATAGTGGTATTGTAGGCCTCCTCTTATTCGAGAGTCATCATGCTGAGGATTCCGTCCTCTAGAGTTCCATGCAAATAGCTTTGTCTTTTTGCAAGTAGTGTTGAGAAGAGCCCTCTCTCTTGAAAACAGAGAGCTGTTCTAGGCCCCTCGCTCTCTGAGTTTTGAGCGGGATATATATATATATATATATATATATATATATATATATATATATATATAAACTTAGTCTTTCACACATCGGTGTGAGTGTGGCAGGCCTCCTCTTCTTTTAGAGTCTTCCTGCTCAGGCCTCCACTCCCCATAGTCCTGTGGAGGCGCTATATGTCTATATTAGAGACTGTGGTCAGGTTCACTCTGGTGAGAGTGCTCATAGAACTGGATTACATGCTTACTGAACATGCTAAGGTCGAGTGAACATTACTCCTCTCATTCTAGAGAGTCAATTTGTAGAGTGTGCTGCTCCTGGAGCCCCATATAACAAGTAGATGCCAGCAGCCCCCCTGAAGAGGGTGACTGGTCGCTGAGTGTGTCACCCTGGGCTAAACTAAAAATCACTGCGGATTTATGTAAGCAGTCTGGTTCATGAACCTCCCTTCAGAGATGCACTTTTGGTAGTCGCTTGCCCTCAACCTGAGTGCCCTCAAATGACCAGGCTACCCCAGAAACAGACTTTAATACTCCCCTTTATTTTAGGGTCGTTATGCTGAGTATGTCCCCTGCGGCTATGTTGCTAAGCTATATGTAAGTTGTAGCCTTCCTCTCATCTGAGAGTCATCATGCTGAGAAGTTCCATGCAAATAGATGTGTCCTTGCATCGGGAACAGGCCTCTCTCTTTATATCAGAGAGTTGTGTTTTAGGCCCTTCGCTTCTTGAGCTCTGCGTTGTGCATATCTGAGCATAGCTGTTTTTTACATGGTAAGAGACAATACTATAAACTCACTGGTGTGAGTATGGCAGGCCTCCTCTTCCTTAAGAGTCATCCTGCTGAGGCCTCCATGCAAATAGCTTTGCAGGTAGAGCTAGAAAAGAGGTATCTTTCTCATAGTAGTGAGCTGTTCTTAGATCCTTTGCTCCCTGAGCTCTGTGTTGGACATATCTAAGCTTAGCCTTTTTCCAAACACTAGAAACTACCTTGTGTGAGTATGGAAGGCCTCCTCTTCCTTAAAAGAGTCAGCCTGAAGGTCCCTCTCAATACAGAGAGCTGTTCTTTAGGCCCCTTCGCTCCCTGAGCTCTGCGTTGTGTATATCTGAGCAAAGTGGTTTTCCCACACTGTGAGAAAAAGCACTAGAGATCACATTGGTGTGAGTATGGCAGGCCTTTTCTTCCTTAAAGAGTCATCATGCTGAGGCCTCTATCCTCCAGAGTTCCATGCAAATAGATTTTCTTTGCATAGGAAGAAGTCTCTCTCTTTGTATCGGAGAGTTGTGTTTAGGCCCTTTGCTTCTTGAGCTCTGTGCTACGCATATCTGAGCTTAGTAGGTTTTTACAGTATGGCAGGCCTTCTCTTCCTTAAAAGAGTCATCCTATGAGGCCTCCATGCAAACAGCCTTTGCAGTTAGAGCTAGAAAAGAGGTCTCTTCTCATATTTATTATTGCAAACGTTATTGCAAACAAAGGCTACTGTACCAAATATTAACATTGATTTTCTCAGGTGTTCAAATACTTATTTACAGCTGTATCATACAAATAAATAGTTAAAAAATCATACATTGTGATTTCTGGATTTTTTTTTTTGGATTATGTCTCTCACAGTGGACATGCACCTACGATGACAATTTCAGACCCCTCCTTGATTTCTAAGTGGGAGAACTTGCAAAATAGCAGGGTGTTCAAATACTTATTTTCCTCACTGTATACATATATATATATATATATATATATATATATATATATATATATATAAAATATGGTAGGCCTCCTCTTCCTTAAGAGTCATTCTGCTGTGGTCCCCATGCAAACAGCTTTGCCAGGTAGAGCTAAAAAAAGTGGTCTCTCCCTCTCACCAAGCGGTTTTTTTTAGACCCCCTCGCTCCCTGAGCTCTGTGATAGATGAGCCTAGCTGTCTTCAAACATGTGACAGGCCTCCTCCTCTTTGTGATTCATCCTGCTGAGGCCCCCATGCAAACAGCTTTGCCAGGTAGAGCTAGAAAGGTGGTCTCTCCCTCTCACTGAGAGGTTTTTTTTTTTAGACCCCCTCGCTCCCTGAGCTCTGTGATATTTGAGCCTAGCTGTCTTCAAACATGTGACAGGCCTCCTCCTCTTTGTGAGTCATCCTGCTGAGGCCCCCATGCAAACAGCTTGACAGGTAGAGCAAGAGAAGAGGTCTCTTCTCATATTAGTGAGCTGTTCTTAGACCCTTCGCTTCCTGAGCTCTACACTGTGCATATCTGAGCTGAGTTGTTTTTCTACATTGTGAGAATAGCACAAGAGAACACTGTGGTGTGAGTGTTGCAGGCCTCCTCTTCTAGAGGCATCCTTCAATTCCCAGTGGCTATTTCTTGGCTCTTTTAAATGGATTTGGTTTGCAATCCCCTATATGACCGTTCATTTGACAGCTGTACCTTACACGTTGTTGGAGATGGAGACATTCCAAAAAAATTATAAATATATTTAATTGAGTGATCAATTTTGTCTAAACAAAAATATTTTATTATAATATTTTATTTATTTATTATATCACACAGATTATTTTTTGTATATTACAAAAAAAGTGTTTTGCTTCTTGATGTAGTTATGACACCTTACCAGCAAGGCATAGCTTTATGGAAGTAAAATAATGACAAATGTTTTTGAAACAAAAAAGCCTGTTGAATTGCACTACTTTGCATTGCATTAACCATGCTTGCATTTTAATGCATTGTAGTTTTAGGGCTTGCATTTGAATGGGCTGAAATTCAACATAGCTGAATATTTAAGCTGTGAATATTTATATTCAAAACATTTCAAACACATTTTCATTATTAAAAATTCAATAATCCATATTCATCTTTCATATTTCACTTCCAAAATATTAAAACTGTTTAAAAATACAACCTATAATATTCAACAGGCAATTTTTGGTCCATTTTATTTCGCTTTGCAAATTCGCTTCCACAAATTCCGTGGTTCAAATTCAACAGTAAATTCAATGTTGACATCCAGGAACTGCAAGAAAAGCAGTAGATTACCGAGCATATCTCCATTTGCTGTTAGTCGACCTCACCAGCAGGTGGTGCAAAAACGGGTATTGTTGACGAAGACAAGAGCAACGGTCAGAGCAAGCTGTTGTAGAAATTTTAATAGTCATTTATTCCTAACAGATATCATAAGGGATTGATCCTATTCAATGTGTAAAAGTATGTGTGTGTACGTGCTTGTGCGTGACGTTTCAGGAATATATGGGACAGGACCTCTTGACCTTAGGAATGGTCAGATTTGGCTAGTTTATTTCAGGGCCAGGTTGTGTCTTTCGTAGAAACTGAACAGCAGTGGGGACCTTATCTGAGTGGGTGAAAGGGTAACTGCTGTGAGGAGGAACCTTGAAAAGAGTATAAAGGCTGTCTCATGTCTTCCTGGTGCGCGTCACTCACTTCACAGGGTAACTGCTGTGTTGGCGACTGGGCCTATTCTTGCAAGAATAAATACTTTTCTTTTTTATTAATTTGACTCTGAGTGTCTCTTACGCAGTGATGATGTTTAACAGAAGTTTTGCCACAACAATTTGGTGTCAGAAGAGTGGGATTCCTTGGAAGTGCCTTCTGGACCTGAGAGCGGACGGTGTTTGGCCACCTGGACTGAGCAGTTCCAGCTCTACCTCGTCAGTTTCAGAGAGAGGGGCCGACCGCTATCAGGGCCAGGAGAGGCTCCACTGGAATCAAATGAGAACGAACCCGTGGCAATCCAAGACATCTCTGGTAAGAGACGGCTAAAATATTTTATTTTGGGTTAAAATATTATTCAATTGTGGGTAAAACCATAGTGGCTGGGTCTGTTCGTTTCTGTGGTGTAAGTCAAGAGCACCGGTACAACACTGCTAGGAATGTGCGAAAGTGCGTATTTGCGAAACAAGGCACTGGGTGCGGTTTTGCAAATCGAGTGAGCTTCGTACGGCAGTCAATTGGGGGTCGGTTGAGACTTACGGGCGGGTCAAGGGTTAATGCAGTGGGGCTAACTGCGTGAGGAGCGTATTTGCAAAATAAGGCACTGGGTGCGATTTTGCAAATCGAGGGATACTCACGTAGCAGTTTACTGGGAGTTAATCGATCCGTCAGGAAAGCACTGGGTGCGCCCTGCCTGGTCTGAGGGTAAGTGGATCAGATCTGGTGGAGACGTCCATCAGATTAGTAGACGCAGCGTCGAACAAAAATCCACAGAGTAACAGAAACAGCCAGTATGGGAAAATCTCAGAGCAAGATTGCCAAATTTGACACACCGTTTTTTTTTTTTTTCAAATGAGGAAATATTATGAGGGAAAATGTATGTTAGACATTGAGAAAAAAAAAAAGTCGAACTGCAGAGAGAAATAGGGTTTTACTTATGCATCCAGTAAATGGATGCATGACATTAGATGTCTATAGAACTTAAATTTATGTGATAAGGATTGAAGTAGCAAGCAGCAATAAGGCTGTCTGTGTGAAATAGAGTGATAGAAATAGAGTGGAACTGTAAGTGAGAAACTTGATGGAAGAGGGAAGTGAAGGGAAAACAAGAAGGTTGGTGTGTGAGATATGTGTGTGTGGGGATTGTAGTTAAACAATCATGTACTGGTTAGATAATGAAGGAACTGGCATGTAGAGAAAAGAAAGGAGAGGATACAGAAGGAACTGGTATGTAGGGAAAGATTGAGAAGACATATAGTGGAAACCTATATGTCATGAAAATAAAATGTCTGACAGAATTTATGGAAATTATAGTTTTATAAAAAAACGAATGCATATAGCCTGGTATTTATGATTGGAGACGATGTCTGTATTTAATATCTGAGGAGTGACTGAGGGTCCAGCTATGCTGGGAGTACAGCAACAGTGTTTGCTTATTCAGCCCGGCTTCCGGATGTTAAATATACACTTGTCTTGTAATCAGTGTTGTTGCTGATAATACCAAATTAGTAAAATGTAAAGACAACTTTGACCAAAGATTCTGGAAATCAATAATGTATAATGTCGGATATTTGTTGATATTAAGTAATTGATGCAAAAGATGTCTGTGTTATAATGGAAATTCTGGGTCAGGGATCATTTCCCTGGACAAGTATGACTAAAGTTAAATGAAAACTTTGTGCAAACAACTTATGCAGCTTAAGAAAATTGATGTGCGGCCAATAATAAGGATAAAGATTATGATTCGGCTATTGGGATTGAATCCGCCACTGGTGGATTGTAAAAGAATACAGAGAACTGCTTATCAGCTCTGTTTGCTCCTGAATGGGACACACTGCTTCAGTGATGTGCAGTAAGTTGGAGCCGACAGAGAGTGCTTTAATTGTGGTCAGCAGGACCATTTAACACGTACGTAAATGCCCACCGAGAAGGTGTTTGAAAATGTGATAGTGACACATTTCTGGTAATAATGTGGGTTTGAAAGTAGATCAGTGTTTAAATGACGACATTAACATTTTCGTCTGAGAAAGAATAAGAGATAAAAACAGGGTCAAAAGATTGAAGTCTTAAAGTGAATCCTTTTGAAGAAAAGATCTATAATAGTCATTTTTTTTTGAAACAGTGAAACAGTTTGATGAAAGTTGAAAATATATAAAAGTAACTAAAAGGATGATTGTGTTTTAATTCAACATTTTAAGAAGGGTTCAGGTTATATAGAGAGACAAATCTCACGGATGATTTATAATAACTGCAAAAGATGCAGAGTAGCCTTGTCAAAGTTAGTGTGAATCCCGATTGGAGAGTGATAAACTCCTAGAAAAAAAACGTTGAAGTCAGATATTAAGCTATGGTAATTGAGAACTAGAATAATTATTTGTATTTAAGATCAAATAAGTAGAAGTAATAGGCTACTGGATTAACAGTTGTTAAATGTAAAATGTGTTCTGTTAGTGTTTTGACCATGAAAGAACTAGAAGCTGATGTTTTGCTTTCAAGAAAGTTTGTTATTGGCTGTAATGAAACAGCTCGCTTATCTGAATCTGATGTCTGCTGTGGCTGAAAACCGCCAGTACGACAGAGACTCAACCTGAGTGGAAATTTCTAATGTCTAAATTCCATGAGATATGGGCAAAAGACAACTATAAAAATGTTTATTTGGAAACACATGTAATTTCTGGCAAATATGCCTTAAGCTGGGATAGAGTTAAAGGATGGTAGATAGAGTTTGATGTTAGAAGTTTATGAGAGTACAGTGTGCCAGTCCTGAAAGTCTCAGAGTCTCTCTCAATCATGTCAGCTAAAAGATGTTATTTGAGCCTGTGTCATAAGTAATAAGCTATTTATAGTAAAAGCACAGTGTTTCGGTTGAAAATCAGACACAGAGATGTTAAAATAAATCATTGCCATTAAGTGGGCAAGTGGTATTTGAGAATGTTTTAAATGTAAAACTGAATGACTTTAAAGAAGTCTGTAAAATAATGATGCAGATATTAAACGACAGAGGACCAGTAACTTCTTTAAGTTTCCACCATGAAACAGGGCCGAAGGCTACGGCTACAGATGTACAGTAACAGTACACTGAATGTATGGCTGTGATCTAAATTCACTGAGTATAATCTAAGTAGCTAGGTTGATGATTAAGATGGTTAATGGATTTAAGTGATTAAATACTGCTGTTATTAACCTGTCTCCCTGTGTGAACACTATTAGGCAATCGGAATGGCTCTGGTGACTCTTGAACGTGCCTTTCCTAAGCTCCAGAAAACAGCTGAGTTCTGTTGAAGAAAACTGATTGTGTGATGGGAAAGAGCGGTCACCAGTGTGTACGAGTGGCTACTCAATGACGGGATGATCTTCCTGGCCAGGGGACAGCCCAACGCAGGGGGTCACGAACACTGGGCACCTCCGGATGGAGGTGTTATACGTGAGAAAGGTATGAGAGTTGAGGGCTGATTACTGGAGGCCACTGGGATCAGCAGAGCATTGAGAGGTGAGATGCGCTGTGAGGAGTTACGGCAGTCTGACCCAGAAAATGTGAGTTTCCTCTATACCACTCGCAGGAAGAAACCGCATTGGTTGTATGGCTTGTTTTTCATTATGACAAGTGTCTGCAACTATGCCAGGGGGACAACACCCTGATGGAGATTATAGTTTAAGAGCCAATGGCCTTTCAAGAGCCAGCTGACCCAGGAGGGGATTGCCATTATTTGATGTGGAGACAGGAGCAAACTTGTATGTATTGGTTGCCTTATAGGCAAGAAAATGTATAGAAGTGTTGATTTTGAACTAATATGTCTATAACATAGTCTTAACTCCTGAAGGTCGTTAGACATGGTGACTAAAGATGAAGACAGCTTTCGTAGATTTAAGAAAGGTCTGCATAATAACAAAGATGAATGGTCAAAGGTTATTGTAATGAATTTAAATTTTGTCTAAGTTACAGTCTTAGAAGGCTGTGGAAAATACTATTTGTTAATAGTGAGAGAGACTTCCTGAGTTGGAGGAAGGGATGGTAACTGTGTCTTTCTTTCTTTCTTTCTTTCTTGTTATCGGCCTGCTAGAGCAAGCTGAAGAAAAATAATGATAAGGAACCAAAACAACCCAGCTGCCTTTTCTAAAAATCAAATGAATAATGAGCAGACATGATTTGAAACTGGTCAAGATACCATGTAAAATTAGGTAAACCTAGAGGAAAATGTGAAGTTTAAAATCGTACTTAAAATTTAAATCTTTTTAGAGACGATATATTGAAAAGGAGCAGTTAACATGCGTGTCTAATATGAGTGTGTGTGTGATGGTGACAGCACTTTGTCTTGTATGTGACTGTGTTAGTTTGGGGTACTAATACTAAGTCTGAATGGGGTGTATATTGTGTCATTACCCACTAGGATGGCTTTTGGCAAATGACAAATTTTAAAGGAAGCTGCTAATTCTGTTAGGTGAAAAGATGATACAGAACATAGGACGAGCTTTAAACTGATTGGTCATCAAGCTCTGTCTGGTATTAATTACTTTTGTCTTTATGATGTTGATTTGAATTACGTTCTGGATCAGTTTAAGTATTTGATGTCAATTGGAATTGTGGAGTTGTAGATTACCATCTGGCATGGGCTGAGATAAATGAAAATGTTATAGATTTGATGGCAACAACACAGTGACATATTGGCTAAGTCAACATTAAACTAGCAAGAGAGCCCCTCACATTTATGAGTATTGTGACGAAAAGGGGGAAAGAAAATGATTGACTGACATTGACCAAGTCTGTACAGCACGACCTGACCTGATAGAAACAATTGATGACTTTGGAAATGTTTGTAGATGACTGACTTGAGAGACCAAACAACAGGCCTGAAAACCAGGATTCGGTGTGAGACTCAGGGCCGTTGCCCTTCAAATACTTCGATAAAAAGATGAGATTGTGGCTTTAAGTGAAGAACGTAATACTTTGTTTCAGAGACAGAGAAAGATGTCTGGAGGAAATTTGGCTGAAGGACGCCGTTTGGGTTGGTGTTGATGGCAAATCAAATTAGTTTAAATTGATGCACGAGTTGAGTCGTGCATCAAAAGGGAGATGGTAAGGATTGACAAAATAAGGGTTACTAAAGACAATATATGTTGGGAGGACACTGGGTTTAATTGGGTAAAAGGCCGTTCCAAACAAAAGTTGCTGTCTGTAAGTGTGCCGCACACGCTGATAACAAAATTGCAGGACTGTTTCAACAGGAGACGCCAGGGCAGATGCAGCAGCGAAGGCTGCGGCAGCACAGCAGACAAAAGAAACTACGTGTACTTTACTATCTGAAAATAACCTCGACATTTGTTTTTCTCTACAGATCATGCAGACCTTTGATACAGGGCAGAATGTGCCCAATAAAATGATGGCTATGGATGAATTTGGCTAACTATCCTGGCCTGGGTTATTATTGTAACAGGAGAAAGGTTCCACACCTGTGCAGCGCATAACTTAAGATTTTCCTTTTGCAGAATGTCAGGATGGATTGCAGCAAACAGAACTGATTCTGTTCCAAATATATAAATATTGTGTTGTGGACATGAGCAAAGTGGGTTGAGTGTTTTTCAGGGGAAAAGGACCCTGAGTGCTATTAAATGAGCAAGAAATTATCCGGTGATAATATGTTTCAGGCTGTTGATTCCACAGGTCACACCAAAAGGGACGAGCGGCTAGACAAGCATCACTAACAAAATAGTTAAAGTCTCCATTCACAGGTGAAAGCAGGCAAGGAATGGTTCATTCCAGTGGGGGTGCGGTCGTGATAAAAGGGAAGACCTTGTAAGGATCAGAAAATTGTTGGAGAGTGTGACACCTGGGTCCAAGCCTCTCACCTTAGACAACACCAACAGGCCTCGACCATCCAATAGAGCAGAAAGTGAGGTTTAAAGAAGACGGTGCCAGTAACTGTCTGCCTCGCCTACGAGGGAAAGACCATTGCAACGGCACGCAAAGTGTCACCCTGGCGAACACGGAACGTCCGTGGGGCGAACAAGATGATCAACACACCTGGAGCAACCAACTGCCAACTGACGGTTTAAGTTTAACAGAAGAATCTGTTTTTGTGATGATTTTGATGATTTGTTTGATTGAATCGAACTAGGTATTGATTTGATGGTAAATGTAGAAAATCTATTGATTGATGTGTCCGTACTAGAGATATTAGAGTTAATTTTGAACAACTAATTTGGTTAGAAGAATGGATAAAATTATAAGACTTCTCTGGTTAGATTTGTTAAACAGTGCATTCAATAGAGCTTAATAAATTGAATTAGAAGTGAATAGAATGTGGAGATGGACATAAATTTAATGGAAAAGGCTTAATGGTAGGAGTTAGGATTGTATGTGTTATGATCATTTTGTTATTCATGGGTGAATACGACAACAGAAACAGGTGAAAACCTGCTGTCTGTTCAATTGGTAAAAAAAAAAAAAAAAAAAAAAAAAAAAAATGACAGTCAATCCCAAGGATTAACAAAATTATGCGACGAGACAGGTAGCGGAAGCTACAGTGAGATGTGTTAAATGTATGTTCTGGTTGTTTTTCTTCTATTCTTTTTTTTTTATTTTCTGAGAAAGATTAAGGGCAAAGATTTAAAGAAGGTTACAAACAGCGGTCATCCGTGTTACGAGGTGGCGTACAAGGGGAGGGTTTGAAATGAAGGATTCTATTCTACTTTATTCTTTGTATTTTTGATGACCTGCTAAAATAACCAGTGTGAATTGATGGTGTTGTTTTCCCAAGTAATCTGTACACTATTTCTTATTTAATTGAGGTGACTGAGGGTTCGATCTAGGTCGAGAGTGCAATAGCAGTGCCTATTCATTTAGCCCGGCTTTAATTAAATTCTTTACTTGCTTGCTAATATTTAAGGGACTATCCTTGCAAAACAGCCTAAGCTTTTTCTTTTCTAAATAATATTTCACAAATGTTTATGAAGAGTGATCAGTTATGCGAAGACCAGATATGAAGAGTAGCGTGATGATATGACTTAAAATTTGTCTTTTTGTTTATTATTGTGATTATGGGTAATCAGAATGATAAAAAGTGGGGAATTGTTGTAGAAATTTTAATAGTCATTTATTCCTAACAGATATCATAAGGGATTGATCCTATTCAATGTGTAAAAGTATGTGTGTGTACGTGCTTGTGCGTGACGTTTCAGGAATATATGGGACAGGACCTCTTGACCTTAGGAATGGTCAGATTTGGCTAGTTTATTTCAGGGCCAGGTTGTGTCTTTCGTAGAAACTGAACAGCAGTGGGGACCTTATCTGAGTGGGTGAAAGGGTAACTGCTGTGAGGAGGAACCTTGAAAAGAGTATAAAGGCTGTCTCATGTCTTCCTGGTGCGCGTCACTCACTTCACAGGGTAACTGCTGTGTTGGCGACTGGGCCTATTCTTGCAAGAATAAATACTTTTCTTTTTTATTAATTTGACTCTGAGTGTCTCTTACGCAGTGATGATGTTTAACAGAAGTTTTGCCACAACAAAGCCATTCATTCATAAAAACTCATTTAGGGACGTTCGGTATTTATGGAATGGACCACCAGAGGAAAATAGGGGAGGGTCATGTCTTTTTATTCTTTGTTGAGGGGAGGGTCATCCAGCTTTTTTTAGTCTAGGGAAAGGATAACCCAACATTTGTATTCATGCAAACAGCAACTCTTCAAAGTGGCTTGTTTGGTGCATATTTGTATAGCTCTATGTAGCTCTCTCAGTCTCGGCCCCCCATCGCTAGCAGAAACATTCACTTTTTGAAACATTATGAGGCACGGATGTACCTAATACAAATAAAAAAACATCTCCAGTTAACTAGCAGAGCATTAATTTAGTTTGTTATATAATAAGACACAATCTAGCGCTAAAATGTGTTGTTTTTTAAATCAAGCTGAGCGCTCGTTGCCGCTGGAACTTACGCCACTGGAATAAACTGTCTCCATATGGACATCCTTCATATCCTTTTTCAAATTAAAGATCAATATTGATTTTCACTAACGACAAAACAAATTACCCGTGAATTTATTTAAAACTAAGCTTTAGAAGCTTTCCATCTTTACTTTCCTCCCGGTTACGGTGCATTAGGAGATCGACTATTTTTGACTGACAAAATGCTGGCGGGCCAGAAACAACAACAGCTATAGTGAGTTGTTCAAAACCTTTCTTTTTTAGTAAACTCTGTGTACACAAACAATGTTCTCAATGCTCGAGTTCATGTGTAGAGGCCCTGGTGATACTTCGAGCAAATTTTCATGTTGTGTCGATCCTTCTTAATGTTTTAAAAATAGCGATTTTTATGCTATCATAGTAGTGCCCCTAGCACTCCCATTCAAAAGGCAATTTGACCGAAAACAAAATCTTAAAAGTGACGTTTCCATCCTAATTATGCGTTTAACTCGGGTCGATTCACAAAAAGATCATAGGTTGTATTTTATAATTGGTTTCCGTCAATACCTCATCATACTCAAGGATGCCTACATGTACTGCATTAGATTCAACTGGGAAGGGTCATAGAACTTACAGTTAAACTAACAATAGGACAACAATATGCAAGTCACTTTGGATAAAAGCTGCTAAATGAATAAATGTAAATGTAAAATTTGCTTGACATTGGACATTCGCACATTTAGGGACCGTCTCTAAAGTTGCATACAACATTGGTATGTACGTTTCTAACTTCAATAGCAAACTTCAAGCAAAAATCTAAAAGGTGCGCATTATGCCTGACACAGCTGAACACTTTACAGTTGGTTTTATGACTGTAAGTCGTTCTCTTCAAATGCTATTGAAGTTAGAAACATGTATACCAATGTTGTATATAACTTTAGACACGGTCCCTAAATGTGGGAATGTCCAACGTCAAGTCAACTTTATGGCAGTATGTCACTGGGAAATGCTCAGCATTAAACTTTGTGCGTTAATTAAGTTCATGTTCCATCTGCTTGCCTCCGAGTTTGGTCTTTTATATCACTGTATTAGTCCATTAAGCTACGTTAAGTGTTTTAAATGTCAAGCAGGGGAATCCTGAAGTATGAGGGAAACCCTGCCTACTGCATGCAGCACATCGCCGCAATATAAAGTTAAGGCCACAAAACAACCACAGTAGAGAAAGATGCATGTAGGCTACACAGGAAAAGTAACCATGAAGACACTGAATTTAACATAAAACAGCCGTCATAATCAAAAATACACTTACATTGTTGTAAATGAGTTTTTATGAATAAAATGGCTCTAACTGTTGCTCTGGTCTTCGTCAACAACACGCGCTTTTGCACCTCCTGCTGGTGAGTTCGACTAACAGCAGATGGAGATTATGCTCGGTAATCTACTGCGTTTCCTGCGGTTCCTGGATGTCAACACTGAATTTACTGTCGAATTTAAACCACCGAATTTGTGGAAGCGCATTTGCAAAGCGAAATAAAACAGAAAATACTATTTTTGTTATTTATTATTTGCCTGTTGAATATTATAGGTTGTATTTTTAAACAGTTTGATTCTTTTGGAAGTGAAATAGGCTATGAAAGGTGAATATGGATTCTTTTATTTTTATTTATTTGTGTTCTAAATAAATCCAAACAATCAAAAAGCTCATTCTTTGTGCAAGATTCCTCATAATGATAGGCCCTGATAGCACCTGATAGGGCCATTATGGGAGGGGCTTTCTCAGGTGTGAAACACATCAATATTTATGATGATTCATGCCTTCTCGCATTAAGCTTTCTTCCACAAAACTTGTCTTACAAATTTTAAATTAATATAATGTTTTATCTGTAAGAGTACGCAGGCAAAGAGTATAGAAGTACCAAGAGGTGCAACTCAGTAGAACGTTCCGTTGCAACAAACGCACCCATGCGCAGAGCTGCAGCTCCGCCATCTTGGACTGAACGCAACACAGCTGTCATAAAATTGACCGATACCGGTTCCAATTCAAAAGCGGTTAAGGGAACTAAATAGTAGTTTCTAGTTTTTTATATCTCTAGCCTAATACGGCGTGTTCAATAATGTACAACAAAATAATGCTTATGGATCGGTTTATAATTAAACAATTTCGTCATAGAGCATGAAGCTGTCAAATGGGCTATTTATTTACCCCAATAACTTTTGTGGATAACTCCCATTTTCATACACAGAACAATTTTACAACACCAGTAACAACGGCCATGTGCCTCATGAAAAGACTGACAAATTCCTTGAAAAATCCAAAACACAATGAACAGTGAGTAGGTGAAAGGGACAACACATCAGTCAGGAGAGTAAATTTAATAGTAATAAAAGATCATCATCACAAAATTAACAGTAATAAAATTGGTGAGGGTAAATAGATCACCACATAATTTCTGCCTGCATTACACACAACAAATCAAACGTTGTGCAAGTAAAGTGCACACATTTACTACAAACAGAATGATAATTGGTAAGTACAGGTCCTTCTCAAAAAATTAGCATATTGTGATAAAGTTCATTATTTTCCATAATGTAATGATAAAAATTAAACTTTCATATGTTTTAGATTCATTGCACACCAACTGAAATATTTCAGGTGTTTTATTGTTTTAATACTGATGATTTTGGCATACAGCTCATGAAAACCCAAAATTCCTGTCTCAAAAATTTGCATATCATGAAAAGGTTCTCTAAACGAGCTATTAACCTAATCATATGAATCAACTAATTAACTCTAAACACCTGCAAAAGATTCCTGAGGCTTTTAAAAACTCCCAGCCTGTTTCATTACTCAAAACCGCAATCATGGGTAAGACTGCCGACCTGACTGCTGTCCAGAAGGCCATCATTGACACCCTCAAGCAAGAGGGTAAGACACAGAAAGAAATTTCTGAACAAATAGGCTGTTCCCAGAGTGCTGTATCGAGGCACCTCAGTGGGAAGTCTGTGGGAAGGAAAAAGTGTGGCAAAAAACGCTGCACAACGAGAAGAGGTGACCGGACCCTGAGGAAGATTGTGAAGAAGGACCGATTCCAGACCTTGGGCGACCTGCGGAAGCAGTGGACTGAGTCTGGAGTAGAAACATCCAGAGCCACCGTGCACAGGCGTGTGCAGGAAATGGGCTACAGGTGCCGCATTCCCCAGGTCAAGCCACTTTTGAACCAGAAACGGCGGCAGAAGCGCCTGACCTGGGCTACAGAGAAGCAGCACTGGACTGTTGCTCAGTGGTTGCATGTCATTCGGAAATAAAGGTGCCAGAGTCTGGAGGAAGACTGGGGAGAAAGAAATGCTAAAATGCCTGAAGTCCAGTGTCAAGTACCCACAGTCAGTGATGGTCTGGGGTGCCATGTCAGCTGCTGGTGTTGGTCCACTGTGTTTTATCAAGGGGAGGGTCAATGCAGCTAGCTATCAGGAGATTTTGGAGCACTTCATGCTTCCACCTGCTGAAAAGCTTTATGAGATGACGATTTCATTTTTCAGCACAACTTGGCACCTGCTCACAGTGCCAAAACCACTGGTAAATGGTTTACTGACCATGGTATTACTGTGCTCAATTGGGCTGCCAACTCTCCTGACCTGAACCCCATAGAGAATCTGTGGGATATTGTGAAGAGAAAGTTGAGAGACGCAAGACCCAACACTCTGGGTGAGCTTAAGGCCGCTATCGAAGCATCCTGGGCCTCCATAACACCTCAGCAGTGCCACAGCAGAGCCTCCATGTCACGCAGCATTGAAGCAGTCATTTCTGCAAAAGGATTCCCGACCAAGTATTGAGTGCATAACTGAACAATTATTTGAAGGTTGACTCTTTTTTTTTTTTTGTATTAAAAACACTTCTTTTATTGGTTGGATGAAATATGCAAATTTTTTGAGACAGGAATTGTGGGTTTTCATGAGCTGTATGACAAAATCATCAGTATTAAAACAATAAAAGACCTGAAATATTTCAGTTGGTGTGCAATGAATCTAAAATATATGAAAGTTTAATTTTTATCAGTACATTATGGAAAATAATGAACTTTATCCCGATATGCTAATTTTTTGAGAAGGACCTGTATATTAGCTGTTCTATATATTTTAGTATTATTATAATTTAATTCATCTTGACTGATAAAAACTTTGTACAACACATGTTACATTTGATACACAAAGAGAGAGTTAATGTACATATTAACAGATTACTTAGCTTTAAAACAAATTCTGTTGAGCTTCTGTTTGGGCTGTGAGAGTTGTCGATTTTGGGTTCGTAAAATATGATGGATTCTGACTCTATTGAATAGTTTCACCATGTACTGTATACAAGAGTGGTTTTGCACTTTTCCTTGTCACACACAACTTCTCTGCACTCGCATTTGTACACCTCCATGCTGCTATTTAATAGCTTCCTTCCCAGACCAACTGTGTGGATGACTGACCTGATTTTTCTCCTGAAGCCATGTATACCAGCACATTTACTGTCAATGTCTTCTTTAAAACAAGACCAACCATAGGCCTATATTCCAAAGCATTTTTGAATTACAACCATGTAAGTTTGGATAGTGATTTTCATTTTTCATGTCTATGTGAATAAAGGGGGGATGACAGTTAAAGGGTTAATTTAGGGATAGCAATGAATTAATAAAGCGGTCATTTGCCAGGTTAGGTGTTCATATTTCTCTGAAAATATGCAATTTAAAAAGCCCATTTCGAGTCTTGACTCAATTTCGACCAAATATATAACGTTAGCAAACTGTTAACTGCGGTTATGGGATAGCTTACATTAACGTTACAGCACCTGTTATCGTTGACGTTAGCTCACTTTAACGTTAATACAAATCTTTTCTACTTTACTTCTCTGGATCTTTGGGGAATCTATCTATTAAATGCTAGTTGATTGGTTGTACACTGGTATTTGTTGCAGTTGATGGCAGAACACTGTTTTCTTTGTTTCCAATTATTTCCAAACATAATGTTAATGCTGTATAGTTGTGCTAACAGTAAAGCCATTGGTTCAGTCCAAAATGGCTACAGCAGCACCATCTAGCGATTGTTGTCAAAACTGCAACGGAGTTTCACCTCTTGGTACTTCTATACTCTTTGACGCAGGAGGATTTTCACATATTTTTGAAGCGAATATTCTAGGCTACGTGATACAGTTTTCAAAAGTCTTGTGAAGAAATAATCAGTATGGGTTTCATGACCTTATTTCAGTGACAATTTCTTTTTCTTTTTTTTTACAAACCACGCATAAACGCCATTATCTCAAAACTACAAACTTGTACATACATGCTGCTGACATATTATTATAGCAGAGTTTGTGCTGAATACAGTGCAATAAGACTTTAGCCATGAAAATGTCACAAGTAACAGAAATAAGCATGATAATGTCATAATGTCAGAACACCTCCAGGGCCCAGAAAACACCTCAGACCCCAGAGGGTTAAATATTCAACCATGCTGAATTTCAGCCCATAAGAATGCAAGCCCTAAAAATACAAAGCATTGAAATGCAAGCATAGTTAATACAACGATTATTTTTGTAAGTAGTGCAATTCAACAGGCTTTTTTGTTTCAAAAACGTTTGGCATTATTTTAAGTCCATAATAGCTGGACTATGCTAACCAATCAAAACATCACACCTTACATCTAGAATAGATGCTAAACATTTAGAAGAACTAGGCTGTTATTGGTGGATTTGGAAGGTAAAAAAAACTACTACACTGGACTCGAAAGCAAACCCGCAAGCTGTGTGAGAGCTGAAAAACGATGTTGCTCATTTCACATGTGAAGGGGATGATTATTAAAGACACAGCATCAAAAACATTCTGTTTAAGGGTCATTGAGAGGGTGGAAATGGTCATGAAAAAACTAAATTACAGCTGTTTACAATATAAGTGGACCTTGGGGAAAAAGTAAAATGTCAAAAAAAAGATAATAGGCTCAAGCGATCTCAGTACCACTGATAGCGCAACAGTTAAAGTCCCACTTGCATGACTGCAAAAATCTGAAATTCAGATACATAAATTCCAGTTTGGTGGCAGCCGGGCTCAATTAATGACTCTGAATAGACGTTTTACCTCTTACTGTGCACACATGGCTTTGGGTACCATAGTTAGAAGTCTTTTACATAGTTAGACCTCATTGCACTAAGTTTGACTCTGAAAATGGGGTTATTTTGTAACTCTCTCATCATATGCTTTTGATTTAGCTTTATAGTCTTCCAACCACAAGCCACAGACCAGAAATAACACTCAGGCTGAATGACAGTGGTACACCATTGCCAACTCTGATATGACAACACTTGCCATTTGAATAAATAAAAAGTTATTTGACTCTGGAATTATTACTTTTGACAAGCATTCAAACCTTTCCAAATTATTTGAGGATGGGAATTACTTTTTAGAAGGCACCCATAGTACAGTGGGCATGGACAATTTAATGTCTAAATCAAATACTGAAAGGAAAAGTGTTGGTTTAAAAAAAATAAGACAATGTACATGATTAAATATCTACCACTTGCCATTCCATTATGGCCTTTTTGTCCATTTCTTTGCTACATTTAATGCTTCAACGTAACAACATTTATTACTTATATTAAAACATTTACTTTGGATAATACAATATATGGAAAAAAGTATTACAGAGACTCAAAATACACTTAAATTGTGATTTATAAAATCCTAAAAAGCATTTCATACATCATATTTCAGACCTGTTTTGGTTTTTGCTGATTTGTGTCAAAGACCAAAAATGAGACATTCACAACCAGTTCTAGCCAGTTTGAACTACTGAAAATACAATATATCTTGTGGTGGGTTAGCCTAAATAAATACATTTTTAATTTAGTTTATTTAAGAGTTTGACAAGGCAGGATATTGAAGGACAAAACCCTGAAATGTATCAAACACAACACAGAAAACAGATGCATAGAAAAACCTGAAATACATCAGGCGTCATACAAAGAGAACCTGTAAGTTATTTATAAAACAGTTTGAGAGCACGTGGAATAAAAGAAAGTTCATGTCTTTTTGATTTACTCCTGGGTACAACAAATTCCCTAAGCTGCCGTAGTAAGTAAGTAGGTGTTAGAGCCACAGACAGGAAACGATGCAGTGTTTCAGCTTCTCCTGAAGCCATGTACACCAGCACATTTTCTGTCAATGTCTTCTTTAAAACAAGACCAACCATAGACCTATATTCCAAAGCATTCTTGAATTACAACCATGTAAGTTTGGATAGTGATTTTCATGTCTATGTGAAAAAAGGGGGGATGACAGTTAAAGGGTTAATTTAGTGACAGCAATGAATTAATAAAGCGGTCATTTGCCAGGCTAGGTGTTCATATTTTTCAGAAAATATGCAATTTAAAAAGCCCATTTCGAGTCTTGAATCAATTTCGACCAAATACATAACGTTGGCAAACTGTTAACTGCGGTTCTGGGATAGCTTACATTAACGTTACAGCACCTGTTATCGTTGACGTTAGCTCACTTTAACGTTAATAAAAAATCTTTTCTACTATACCTCTCTGGACCTTTGGGGAATCTATCTATGAAATGCTAGTTGATTGGTTGTACACTGGTAGTTGTTGCAGTTGATGGCAGAACACTGTTTTCTTTGTTTCCAATTATTTCCAGACATAATGTTAATGGTGTATTTGTGCTAACAGTAAAGCCGTTGGTTCAGTCCAAAATGGCTACAGCAGCACCATCTAGCGATTGTTGTCAAAACTGCAACGGAGTTTCACCTCTTGGTACTTCTATACTCTTTGACGCAGGAGGATTTTCACATATTTTTGAAGCGAATATTCTTGGCTACGTGATACAATTTTCAAAAGTCTTGTGAAGAAATAATCAGTACGGGTTTCATGACCTTATTTCAGTGACAATTTCTTTTTTGTTTTTTTTTACAAACCACGCATAAACGCCATTATCTCAAAACTACAAACTTGTACATACATGCTGCTGACATATTATTATAGCAGAGTTTGTGCTGAATACAGTGCAATAAGACTTTAGCCATGAAAATGTCACAAGTAACAGAAATAAGCATGATAATGTCATAATGTCAGAACACCTCCAGGGCCCAGAAAACACCTCAGACCCTAGAGGGTTAAATATTCGACCATGCTGAATTTCAGCCCATATTAATGCAAGCCCTAAAAATACAAAGCATTAAAATGCAAGCATAGTTAATACAATGATTTTTTTTTTTTAAGTAGTGCAATTCAACAGGCTTTTTTGTTTCAAAAACGTTTGGCCTTATTTTAATTCCATAGTAGCTGGACTATGCTAACCAGCCAAAACATCACACCTTACATCTAGAATATATGCTAAACATTTAGAAGAACTAGGCTGTTATTGGTGGATTTGGAAGGTAAAAAAACTACTACACTGGACTCGAAAGCAAACCCGCAAGCTGTGTGAGAGCTGAAAAACGCTGTTGCTCATTTCACATGTGAAGGGGATGATTATTAAAGACACAGCATCAAAAACATTCTGTTTAAGGGTCATTGAGAGGGTGGAAATTATCATGAAAAACTAAATTACAGCTGTTTACAATATAAGTGGACCTTGGGGAAAAAGTAAAATGTCAAAAAAAAAAGATAATAGGCTCAAGCAATCTAAGTACCACTGATAGCGCAACAGTTAAAGTCCCACTTGCATGACTGCAAAAATCTGAAATTCAGATACATATATTCCAGTTTGGTGGCAGCCGGGCTCAATTAATGACTCTGAATAGACGTTTTACCTCTTACTGTGCACACATGGCTTTGGGTACCATAGTTAGAAGTCTTTTACATAGTTAGACCTCACTGCACTAAGTTTGACTCTGAAAATGGGGTTATTTTGTAACTCTCTCATCATATGCTTTTGATTTAGCTTTATAGTCTTCCAACCACAAGCCACAGACCAGAAATAACACTCAGGCTGAAATACAGTGGTACACCATTGCCAACTGTGATATGACAACACTTGCCATTTGAATAAATAAAAAGTAATTTGACTCTGGAATTATTACTTTTGACAAGCATTCAAACCTTTCCAAATTATTTGAGGATGGAAATTACTTTTTAGTAGGCACCCATAGTACAGTGGGCATGGACAAATTAATGTCTTAATCAAATACTGAAGGGAAAAGTGTTGGTTTAAAAAAAAAAAAGACAATGTACATGATTAAATATCTACTACTTGCCATTCCAATATGGCCTTTTTGTCCATTTCTTTGCTACATTTAATGCTTCAACGTAACAACATTTATTACTTATATTGAAACATTTACTTTGGATAAGACAATATATGGAAAAAGTATTACAGAGACTCAAAATACACTTAAATTGTGATTTATAAAATCCTAAAAAGCATTTCATACATCATATTTCAGACCTGTTTTGGTTTTTGCTGATTTGTGTCAAAGACCAAAAATAAGACATTCACAACCAGTTCTAGCCAGTTTGAACTACTGAAAATACAATATATCTTGTGGTGGGTTAGCCTAAATAAATACATTTTTAATTTAGTTTATTTAAGAGTTTGACAAGGCAGGATATTGAAGGACAAAACCCTGAAATGTATCAAACAGAACACATACTCAAGACAACCGTATGTACCTAATTTAAAAATTAAAAATAAAAATAGAAGAAACAAACAGGAGGAGTAAAACAGATGCATAGAAAAACCTGAAATACATCAGGCGTCATACAAAGAGAACCTGTAAGTTATTTATAAAACAGTTTGAGAGCACGTGGAATAAAAGAAAGTTCATGTGTTTATGAAATTTTACTCCTGGGCACAACAAATTCCCTATGTTGCCGTAGTAGGTAAGTAGGTGTTAGAGCCACAGACAGGAAACAACGCCTCTCACTCAGTGATGGGAGAGAAGAAGTTGGAACACCGATTATCCGACAGCAACGTTTTTGGACCCTTTCTAACTCATCAGAGAGACCTTTAGGTAGTCCACCCCATACTGGACTAGCGTGTTCAAGAACTGGCCATATAAATTTCAAATATATTTTCATTAAAACATTACATGGGAGACCCGCATTTTTAGCAACACAGAGATAGTAGATTCTAGGACGCACCTTCGAAATCATGTACTTAATGTGTGCGCCCCATGACAGATCAGAACAAATTTGAGCTCCAAGCAGTTTAAAGGTGGAAACTCTGCTAATTACATGTCCTGATATTACAGGAGAGGAAGGGCAGGGAATGTTTTTGTCTTTCCTGGCGCTAATGACCATGTCCACTTACCTCCATTCATTGCCAATGAAAAAACCTGTCCCCATTCAAAAGTTCAGTGATTGTTAAATCATCGGCATATTTCACCGGAATTACTGAAGAAGGCAGGCGGGAATCCAAGCTGTTTATGGAGATGACAAAAAGCAGAGGGGATAGAAGTCCCAGAGGAGCCCCACTTCACCTTTTGCTCTCTGTTACTCAGATAGCTCCTTACACTGAGTGGACGTCTGACATTCATGTCAGCTAATGCATAAAGCAGTTGACAATGATCAACTGTGTCAAAAGCTCGAGTAAATTTAGGACTGCTGTTGAGTGCTTCATGCCAGTGTTGCAGAATTTGAATCAGTGCAGTGTCAGTGGATCTGTTCGCCATGAAGCCATGATGTGATTGTTGAATTTTAGCAAATGTATCCTCCAGAATGGAGGCACGTGCCCCCTCAGATTTTTCCTCCCTGATATTTTTTTGTCACAACTTTATTCATATTATGCTCCATAATTACCAGAGCCTCCCAGGTGAAAAAGACGTACTATTAAATGTATTAAAAATGTACTTGAGTATGTTTTTAGTACAATAAAAATATACTATAATGCATGTTTAATACATTTAACAGTACGTCTTTTTCACCTAACGACACAAATGTATTATTCTGGATGTGTAATAAATCGGTCAGCATCAGCACCGCCCCTTTTTCCTAATATGGTGTCTGTGTATATCAAATCTAGAGTGCTACGCGCGTAGCGCTCTAGAATCTTTGCTGTGTATGTTCAAGCAACTCACTCGTCTCGCACGTTGAGCTGGCAATGTTTTACAGATGGTCTTGAAGTGGTAAGTGGGCAAAGCAACAAATCGGCATTGAATTAGTTATCGGATGATATTAAAAGGCAGTGGGAGTATTTGTGGTTGACCTGGAAATTTTTAACTTGATCAAAAAAGTTATGGATTTGATATTAGCTGCGAATTCAGCTGGTTCAATTGTTTTCAGTTTCATAGAAACGAGGATGTTAAATTTGTTGTAGGCTAACTGCAAAATCCAACCTAACATTATCAAGGCATCGACTTGATGTTTCTCTTCATCACATATTAATATTATTAATATTAAAATTAATTTCAGAGCACCACAAAGTCAGACCTCAGCACCTTTATGTACCTTTAATGTAAGATCGTTCTTAGGTCACATACCAATTTAAAATCATAACATAAAAACTGCAATGGTACGGTTTTTAAAATCATGTGTAGTAGGCCTAAGTTTTTGTGTGTGTGTGTGTGTGTGTTTGTGGGCCTAAGTGTACAGTAAGTGTGTGTGTAAACATGCTTTAATGAAGTAGACTTCAAAAGCTTTTGAATTTGAGTTTACAATTCTTTCATCAACCTGTCTTTTACATAAACTTACAAAATAGATACTTTAACTTAGTCCTCAGATAGAGGAGGGTTGCTGCTAGCTCCGTTTAGGTATTTCTGTCCCTCCCAAACTGTATTGAAATGGTATGTTTAGCGGCCAGAATTTAAAAAATTTCAGGGGGAGAAACCCCCTGACCCCTCCTAACATGATCCATATCACCCATCAGAAAACAATTGCAACGTCTCAGATTTTTGCTTGCATGACGCCCCTGGGGACAGGTTTTTTTCATTGGCAATGAATGGAGGTAAGTTATACAGGTGAGCAAATGTACATAAACCAATCAATGTTATATAGCTCAACATGATGAAATGTCAGTATATGATCTGGATGTTATTCTAATGCCTATCTAGCTTACTGCTAGTCTGATACAGGCAACAAACTAAAACATAAAATAACATTATAACTTTCTACACACTCAAATGCAGTTTAGTGTGATAGTGTACCAAGTGAAACAGTTCTGCGTTACCTCACAAGTTTTATTTGTGAAATAAACTGACCTGTGTGAGTAGTAATACAGCACTTGAGGGTAGTTCGGTAAAATGAAATGTCCTTATTCCTTTATATCCGCGGGACTCGCTGATATCTGTCTCTCATGAGCAATCGCGACCTGCTTCATTATGACATTTCTGCATTAAACCAAAATCTTCACTGTGAGTGGTTTGCCATTATACTGTACCAAGTAAAATGTTCTGTACTACACTGGCATTTTAATAATAATGTTATATTCAGGGTTCATGCAGTGAGTTAAATGACTCGCAGGAGAACTGCTTGAGTCAGCAGCCATATCTTTACTTCAGAGGAACATACATAAAACACTACCCACATTCTTGAACACGCCCCTCAAGCACGTCACATACCTCTGATATAATACAAATAATTTCAGACTTTCTTCATTTTGTCAGATTGTACAGCAGAAATTGAAGCTTTAGCTCTAAAGCCCAATTTATACTTCTGCGTCCAACTCACGCCGTAGCTACGCTGTAGGCGCGCGTACCCTACGGCGTACCCTGACGTGCACCTCTCCAAAAATGTAACAATGCGTCAATTCTACGCGGACGCAAGCGCTGTGATTGGTCTGCTAGAACCCCTCCCTCGGGTTTCACATGCTCCCTCTGCATGTGTAATTGTGCGTAAACGCGAACAACGACGCAGAAGTATAAATGAAAACCAACGCGTAGTCTATAGCGTTGAGGCACCGGCGTAGGTCCGACGCAGAAGTATAAATCAGCCTTAAGTTCTGCCGGGAAGACTCAATTGCTACGTCACTTATTACCTTCTCATCACCTTCTCATCTATCCAATCGTGTTCTAATACTTGCGGTATAAAAGACTGGTACTTACACATGTCTGAGTTGTCAGATGCTGATGCTTATATTCACCACCATCCTCCCCAGCACCACCAAGACGGTTCCTTCCCCTCCATCACCAGGATGGTCCCTTCCTATATCTCCCAGGGGGTCGGCTGTGCCCCTGACTCCGTCTTCAGGCAGGAAATGCAGAGTTCGGACCCCAAATAACTTAATTGCTTGCTGGGCTGTCAAAAAATGTATAATTGTTACAGTATTTATTCCCCCGAGTCTTTGTGGTAGAATTACATGCTGTTCATACTTCAGGCTGCAAAACACATCACAATGTCGCATAAAGCAGTTAAGTTTACATAAGGAGTCAGTTGTAAAAAACTCTCATCACAGCAACGCTTAGCATCAATGCATTTTTAATGAATAATAATATTATAATATCATATTAAATGAATAAATAATTAATACTTTAATGAAGTAACTGAAAGTCAGATCATCAGTGGCATAAACTTCCCAGTCACCCCAGTGAGTTGCCAAAAACATATTTTTATATGCCATGGTTTTGACAAGAAGGGAGATTTGTATTGATTTTCTTTTTAATATACACTGCAGCTTGTGGTCAAATTTGTCACTTATTGTGTACTGTATAGAGCATGGAGGTCCAGCCTGTTTCAATTAGCTGCTGCAGCGGGTTGTTTCTGATTAAATCCTGGCAAAGCCAAGGTGATTCCTTTCTTAATGAAAAACACTAGGGAGGCCAAATGCAAAAGCCTGGTTATCAAAGAATAATAGCCCGCCTTGAAAAGGTCTCTTGCTCTCATCACACTTCCCAAGGAGTTTCCCTCCATGTGGCCCATATAACAAATGTGCCAAGTCTGTGCATGTCAGATGGATAAAGGGGTTGCTTGGGGTTCAAATGAGGCTACGCTCTCTGTTTACCTCTGTGAGGTTACATAGTTACCAAATACTGGACAGCTTTTCTTGACCACATCATCCAAGGACAATTTTGTTGATTAGGTTTTTTTTTCTTTTCTTTTTTTTTCCTGAATAAGATTTATGGATCATCTCTGCCCCATGTAGATGCAAATGCATGAAAGAGTGAAGTCTTAACCCTGGCTATTCCAAACACTTTATTTAATTAACAAGCAAAAATGTAATTGTACTGTAACCTTTATCATTATTATGTAGTTGTATCATGGGATACACAGATTGTTAAATCAAAAATGAAAATTCACTCATCATTTACGAGTCTTGTTTCAAACCTGTATGACTTTCTTTCTTCGTTGGAACACAAAAGAAGATATTGGAAGAACATAAAAGAATTTCCATTTTTTGGTGAACTATACTTGGCCTTGTAGAGCTGAGTTATCTGTTAGTCAGACATCTTTTTCCTGAGATCGCTTATATTTTACATTTAAGGCTCATTATGATCAATATCTGGGTGGCTTTGGTCTGAAAGCTTGGTCATTAATAGGTAAGCATAAAGAGCGTTTCATCACCTCTAGGCCTTAAAACATGGTGCTGTGAGATGCAGCAAACCAAATTTGTTTACCTTCATGCCGTGCAGTGAAGGCAGGATGCGCAGATGGCTTGCGTGCAGTCAGAGAGACCTCACCCTGCAGATGAGCGTGAAAACAATGGGCTGCAAAGAAACAGGATGGTGCCCTGTGCCAGTGCCAGGACCACGCGGGACCCTTGCCTGCCCGACCTGTCTAACTGGTCATCTGGAGGATGACTGGAGGTACAGCAGTCCTGACACATCACAGGAAGCCAGAGAGGGGCAGACAGGAAGTAAAACAGCTATAATAAGAGGGATGTATTTATGAATAGATGAATCAGCAGTAAAAGAGAAAAAATATGCTTCAATTAAGGCGTTTTCAATGGTGCCCATCATCAAACAGGCAAGACGTTTTGGATTTACTATTTCCTGATATTATTTTGACCTGATATATACCTCTTATACAATAAAGATTCATGATTCTTTCTCCCATACAGGCAAGAAGTAGGTAAGAGATTATAGTTACTAGTGTAACAGTATCACTGAGACCATAAACTAATCCTGAAATGTATGAGATTCCACAGCTTTTTGGCATGTGTCTCTCCTTTCCTAGTTCAAGACCACTTCACAAAACACAACAAACATGTTTGGAAGCATTTACATGCAAATATCATGAACCCATTTACCATAATTTAAAAGTAATGTGTTGTTTACTGTCACGGTGTGGTGTAGGTAGAGGAAAGGCAAACAGGCAAAGAGCTTCAATGCTTCAATACAAACGATTACTTAAGTAAATCACACAGGCACCAGGATGACGGGCAGAAGGTACACTCACAGTTGATATAAGGTAACAGACGAGAACGGACAAAGACTGACTGAACAGAAGGGAACTAAATACAACAGGTGATGATGAGACAATGACAGACAGCTGTGAGGAACATTAGTGTCCGTGGTGAATAATGACATGCAGGTGTTAGGTGATCAGGTGGTGAGCATGAGAGAGGCTGGGAAGTGTAGTCCGCTGAGGTGTGACAGTACCTCCCCCTCCCGCAAGGCGCAACCTCTCACCGAAGATAGACCAACAGCGGATGGAGGGGGTTCAGGAGGAGGACAAAGAGCAGGTGAAGGGCAGACAGAAGGCCGGAGGGATCACGGCGGAGCAGACTGTGCAGACGGCCAGGGCGGAGATGACGGAGGGAGGAGCCATGGAGGAGCGCGGGGCTAATGACTCCAGGGTGCCGACTGATGGGGCAGAGCAGGTGGGAGAGGAGACCAGGGTGGAGCCGGAGAGCCAACGAGCACAGGCGACGCCACCGGCTCAGGCGACTGAGGTACAGGTGGGGATACAGAAGGGCGCAAACTGAAGGGAGTGAGGAGTCCAACTGAGCCAGGGGGACAAAGGGACGAGGCATAGCCAGAGGAGTGCAGTTCAGAGGTGAGGGAAGGTGTACGAACTACCAAGGTGGATCCGGGGGGATGAGGGAATCTGGCGGAACTGGTGCACTGATGGGCCACGGTGGAGCTGAAGGAGGTCGTCAATGGACTGTTAAGCAAAGGTCGAATTCTGGTCACGGAGGTCGGAGGCGGAGACCGGGGATCCACCGACCAGGCTGGAGCTTTAGGCCGGCAGACCCACGGCGACTCCACCTCCCTGAAGATGGAGAGAGGAGCAGAGGGGCTGGAAGGCAGTGGTGGAAGGGTTGAGAGGTTGTAGATGGGAGGAGGTGGGAGAGGGAGGCTGGGTGGGAATTTGGAGACAGATTCGGGGACAGGAGATTCGAGCTCGGCAGGATTGACGTGCAGCTCGGGCTCGGCGGGCATGACGCGAACAGTCTCTGGCTCGGCGGGCATGACGCGAACAGTCTCTGGCTCGGCAGGATTGACGTGAAGTGCAGGCTCGGCGGGCATGACGCGAACAGTCTCTGGCTCGGCGGGCATGACGTGATGCGCAGGCTCGGCAGGACTGACATGAAGTGCAGCCTCGGCAGGGCTGACGTGAAGTGCAGGCTGATCAGGCATGACGTGAAGATCAGGATGGTCAGCCATGACTTGAAGATCAGGCTGTGGAACGGCGTACTGAGGGATGAAGCTCTCTTCACAAACGAAGAGCGCCTCTCTCCAGTTCAGACTGGCGAGATCTGGGAGCTCCCTCGGATCGACAAAGTTAGCCCCCATCCGATTGCAGGCCTTGATAACTTAATTTAGGGAGCTGGTGATGGCGAGATTATAGAACTTCTCCGTGTAAGTAAACAGGGTTGGCTCAGGGTAGCCGCGATCTGTCCAATGAGTTCCCAACTCATATTTTGGTCCGTTCTTCTGTCACGGTGTGGTGTAGGTAGAAGAAAGGCGAACAGGCAAAGAGCTTCAATACAAACGTTTACTTAGGTAAATCAAACAGGCACAAGGATGACGGGCAGAAGGTACACTTACACTTGATATATGGTAACATAGACGAGGACAAACAAAGACTGACTAAACAAAAGGGAACTAAATACAACAGGTGATGACAAGACAATGACAGACAGCTGTAAGTAACATTAGTGTATATGGTGAATAATGACATGCAGGTGATAGGTGATCAGTTGGTGAACATCAGGGATGCTGGGAAGTGTAGTCCGCTGAGGTGTGACATCTACATAAAACAAGATGCTAGATGCAAGCACAACGATCAGACGTGTCCATCTGTAGGTTTACATAGAAAAACGTCTCGGGTTATGACTATAACCCTTGTTCCCTGAGAAGGGAACGAGACACTGCGTCGAGAATCGACACTTTGGGGACGCTCCCTTAGCGTGCGCCTCTGAAGTATGAATGAAACTAATCCAATCCTGATTGGTGCTGCGTCATGACGTGGCATATGTGACGGCATATAAAAGGGACGCCGGCACACACACACATTAGCCTAGCGATGAAGCAAGACGCTCTCAGGCCTCGAGGGGCGTGGCAGAACGACGTAGTGTCTTAAAGTCATAACCCGAGACGTTCCCTTTCGAGGGAACTCAACAATGCGTCGAGAATCGACACTTTGGGGAACGAATGCCCACTAGGCCACGCACCGAAAACAGACCTGTCCTAGAGTGAAACTGAACTCAGGCACTAGCTAGGACGAGAGCACTTGTGCGCCGGGCGTACTAGGGAGGTGCAGACTATAGAATCTAATGAAAGTGTGAGGAGAGGCCCAACCAGCCGCCTCACAGATTTCATGAATTGGGACTCCTACATGAAGGGCCCTAGAGGATGCTATACCTCTAGTAGAGTGAGCCCTAACAGCCAAGGGTGAAGGTAAATCACGCACCCTATAGGCCAAAGTAATAGCCTGGACTATCCAGTTGCTAATAGTTTGTTTGGAAGCAGGTAATCCCCTTCTAGATGACCCAAAGCACACTAGAAGTTGGTCCGACCTCCTCCAGGAGGAGGACCACTCAAGGTAAACTCTCAAAGCTCTGACAGGACAGAGCAAATGGAGCCTTTCCTCTTCCAGCGACACATGCGGTGGAGGGTGAAAAGCCTGAAGAACTGTAGACTGTGCCACATTAGATGGCACCTTAGGCACATAACCAGGCCTAGGATGTAAAATAGCCTTTACTCCGCCAGGGGCAAACTCCAAGCAAGCCAGGGCTACTGTTACTGCCAGGGCTTGGAGATCTCCCACTCTTTTTATAGAGGTAATAGCTAACAGAAAAGCCATTTTAAAAGTCAAGTCCTTCGGTGAAGCCGACTGAAGTGGTTCGAAGGGGGCCAGGGATAGCCCTTCGAGAACCACTGCCAAATCCCAGGAAGGAACCCTGGATCTGGTTGTCGGTCTCATCCTCCACGTACCACGGAGAAACCGTATGACCAGTTGGTGCCTCCCCAAAGGCCCATCATTTAAAGGTGCATGGAAAGCCGCAATGGCAGCCACGTATACTTTTAAAGTGGATGGGGAGAGACCTGCAGAAAAGCGGTCTTGAAGAAATTCCAGAACTGAAGCCACCTGGCAGTTGACTGGATCTACATTATGTTCTCTACACCAATTAGAGAACACATTCCACTTAAGGCCATACAATCTCCTGGTGGATGGAGCCCTAGAGCTAAGTATGGTTTCAACTACTCCTACTGACAGTCCAGCATCTAAGTACTGAGCCCCCTCAGGGGCCAGACCCACAGATTCCACATTTCCGGACGGGGGTGGAATATTGTGCCCTCTGCTTGAGACAACAGATCCCTCCTCAGATGAATCTGCCATGGCTGGTCTATCAGGAGTGACACTAAGTCTGAGAACCATACTCGGGCCGGCCAGAACGGGGCTATCAGGAGAAGACTGATGCCCTCCTGGCGAACCCTCTCCAGGACTCCCGGGAGCAGAGCGATCGGGGGAAAAGCGTACAGACGAAGCCTCGGCCAAGCCTGTACCATGGCGTCCAACCCCAGTGGGGCTGGATGGGTAAGAGAAAACCATAGTGGACAGTGGGACGTCTCTCGAGACGCAAATAGATCCACTTCCATTTGTCCGAATCGCTTCCGGATGAAGTCTCCATTCCCCGGGCCTCAGCCCCTGCCTCGACAGGATGTCTGCTCCCTGATTCTGAACCCCTGGGATATATATTGCTCTGATGGACAAAATTTTCCCTTGGGACCATAAAATTATCTGATGCGCCAGTCTGCACAGAGGGCGCGATCTGAGTCCCCCCTGTCGGTTCAGATAAGCTACCACTGATGTATTGTCCGAACGTATCAAGACGTGGTAACCTTTGATGTCTGGGAGGAAGCTCCTCAGAGCCCTGAAAACAGCCAACATCTCTAGGCAATTTATATGCCAAGAATGATGATGGTCCTGCCATAGACCCCTGGCAAAGCGGCCGTCCATGACCGCGCCCCAGCCAGTAAGGGAGGCGTCTGTCGAAACGGTTTTCCGGCGACATGACGCTCCCAACACTGGACCTTGGGACAGAAACCAAGGTTTCTTCCATATTACTAGAGCACGAAGGCATCTGCGCGTTACTCTGATCATACGAAACGGATTTCCCTTGGGGGAAAACCCCTTGGTTTTCAACCACCACTGAAGGGGCCTCATGTGGAGAAGGCCCAAAGGTATTATGTTTGATGCCGCTGCCATGAGGGCCAGCAGTCTTTGAAATTGCTTTACAGTGATAGCCTGGCCTAGCCTTATTCCAGAGACCATGGTTAGGATAGACTCGATGCGTGTGGGAGACATCTGTGCCCGCATCGTAACGGAATCCCACACCACCCCCAGAAAAATAGTTTTCTGAACTGGTTCTAGCACACTCTTTTTCACGTTGAGTCTCAACCCTAAATCCTGAATATGAGCAAGGACGACATCTCGATGCCGAACTGCCATCTCCCGAGACTGAGCCAATATGAGCCAGTCGTCGATGTAGTTTAGTAAAGGTATGCCCTGGAGTCTCAATGGAGCCAGGGCTGCATCCATACACTTTGTGAATGTTCGGGGAGAAAGTGCTCGGCCGAACGGAAGAACCCGATATTGGTATGCTTTGCCCCCAAAAGCAAACCTTAGGAACCTCCTGTGACATGGAAGGATGGGGACATGAAAATAGGCATCTTTTAGGTCTATTGTGACAAACCAGTCCTCGGACCTGATTTGATTCACTATAATGGGAATGGTGAGCATCTTGAATCTGAACCTCCTCAGAGCCAGATTCAGATGCCTTAAGTCTAAAATCGGCCTCAGCCCTCCATCCTTCTTTGGAACTATAAAGTAACGGCTGTAAAACCCCGACTCTCTGTCTGGTAGGGGAACGATCTCTATGGCCCCTTTGACCAGGAGAGTCTGTACTTCTTGTTCCATAACCCGAGCCTGTTCTGGAACCACTGTAGTCGGCACCACCCCTGCAAACTTGGGGCGTCTGTGACCGAACTGCAGTCTGTAACCATCTTTTATTATATTCAGGACCCATATAGATATATTTGGAAGATTTTGCCAATTTCCCAGAAATTCTACTAAGGGAACCAGCTCTCGAGGCTGGTCTCGGATATCTCTTGAGCACTGTTCTCGACTTCCTGAAGCGGTAGAACGACAGGAACTAGATGAGAAATTTTTTGTGACCATAGTGGTTGCTCTTTTTTTTAAAAATTCTTGTGGCGGACACCCTAGTGGGTGTTCGCTGGAAATTGATGTGGCCCGAAGCATCAGAGATGGCGGGATAACATCTTTTTCCAGAGGGCTCCGCTGTGAAAACAACCTCGGTTGCCTCACAGCGGGAGGGACAGCCCTATGAGGTCCTACCACTTCGGTTAGGACCTCTTCCCCGCTCTCTTAGCCTGAATGACGGCCCTCAGGTCGCCTTTCTGGCCGGCGGGTTTCGGCTGAGAGCGTTTCCTCTGTTGCCAAGCTCCCAAGGTAGGGGCTCTAGAGGCAACGCTCTCTTTTTGCTCTTGCCGATATGAGGAGCTAGTTGACGGCTGTGGCTGGCCACTTGGACCAGCCCTCCTAGAAGACTTAGAGCAGCGAGGGATGAACTGATAGAACGCCGCAGATTGCTTCTTCGCCTCCTGAAACCTGTCGCCGAACAGGCCAGAAGGCGAAAGCGGCGCATCCATCAGAAAGGATCTATCCTCATCCTTAATTCCCGATAAGTTGAGCCACAGATGCCTCTCCGTAGCCACCATAGCTGCCATAGAACGGCCGATAGAACGAGCCGTTTCTCTAGTGGCCTGGAGAGATAAATCTGTGGCCCTCCTTAACTCCGCAATATCTGATGGAGTGGGACCCTCGCCTTCGTCCAAATCCTTAAGGAGATCGGCCTGGTACGCCTGCAAGATAGCCATCGAATGCAGAGACGCACCAGCCCGACCAGCCGCCATATATGCCCTGCAAACCAATGCTGATGTTTCTCTGCATGGCTTGCTGGGCAGCGCCGGGGTTTTAAGCGAAGATGCCACTTCAGGAGAAAGATAACTAGCAAAAGCTTCCTCCATCTGCGGCATCTTGCCATACCCTGCCTCCCTCGCACCCACCACATTACTATAATCACACGATGTGTGAGATGAGATGCGAGTAGAGTGGGGTTTTTCCCAAGATCTAGAGATCTCTTTATGAAGATCTGGGAAAAATGGCAAACCCCGGCGCTGAGGCTGTGACCTGTGCTGCAGGAATCTCTCATCTAATTTACTGTGACGAGAACCTTCCTGCTTATCTTGTGGCCAGCTGATGTGAAGTCTGGCCACAGCACGAGTCACAACCTCCACCAACTCCTCATATGCGGGAACATGAGCTGGCGAGTTATACTCATGTTCCTCGCTCCCGATGCTGAGAACATCCACTTCCTCAGAAGTGGATAGTTCCAACACCGGGCACTCGTCACGGGCAGAAGAAGCCGCAGTGCGGGCTTCTGCACCGTGAACGGGCGTTATTGAATCCCCAGATGATGAACGAGAAAGTGCCTCAGCAGTCTCGTTCTCATCTGCAAGATCCTTTTGCGATCCCCACGATTTAAGCCTCCGCGCCGCCTCAACGGACGCGGGACCTGAACCGCAGGGATCGCGAGCTTGGCCATCTTCATTAAAAATAGCCAAGCGGGAGCGCAGCACTCTCAAAGATAGTGCTTCACAGTGTTCACAGGCAGATCCCTCAAGAGCTGCCTGTGCGTGCAGCGCTCCCAAACAGTTCACACAAAGCTGATGTGTGTCCCCACCCGTGATAAATCTTGGGCAGGGGTGCACACATCTCACAAACTGTTCACTCGCCATAATAATCTACTAAATCAGACAAACAACACCAAATAGACGGAGACAGTTTCAACACAGAGCGCTTGTTGAAGAGCGAAAGCTAATGTGTGTGTGTGCCGGCGTCCCTTTTATATGCCGTCACATATGTCACGTCATGACGCAGCACCAATCAGGATTGGATTAGTTTCATTCATACTTCAGAGGCGCACGCTAAGGGAGCGTCCCCAAAGTGTCGATTCTCGACGCAGTGTTGAGTTCCCTCGAAAGGGAACAATGGACAATCATCACAGTGGAATGCAAAAATGCTTTCTGTATTATATGACCCCTTGACCGTTGTAACACCTCTCTTTTTTTCAGCTTCTTAAAGAAGTTAAAAGTCAAATGGAGACCCTAAGCTTGTATCCATTCCCTTAAAATGGATACTCGTACACAGTTTGAGGCAAAAGTCTGGTTTCTGGGATCTTCTCCATTAGTGTGAACAACAATCTGTATTGTGGAAAAAATGAAAAGTTGACAAGGATTTGGTGGGTGATATTTAAAAGGTCAAGGGGTGACTACTTCTGTTTAGTACAGCAAAATGAAAATATCATTAAATGGGAAGATTACTAGAAACATCAGAAAGGAAATCTCCTGTTAGTTGCTCTTGGACTCATTTAGGACATTGGAGGTATTTCACTGTCATGCACTATGTAGAAAAACACCTTTAATCATGTTATTTTTAGTGTGAAGACAGCAGTTGGTAAGAGTAATGTGCTCATTCAACTAGTTATTTGAGAACAATGTGAACTTGGCTGAAAAACAAATGACTTACAAACATTTTAGTTTTATGTGAGAGTGTTTTATTCTCTGTGAACTGGTTTCTTTTTCCCCCTTCTTTTTACGAAACACTTAATACATGCAATCCCCATACTTTCAGACACCTTACATATACAACAAAGTTCTGTCATGAAGCTCTATATGGCACAGAATGAAGGTCTTTAATTCAATTTATTAGCAATCACATCATTATCTACATAGCGCAGCTGCTTTGTTGTTGTGACATCAGCAACCAATGAGTTTGCTTACTCAACATTAAAAAATACTTGGCTTTGTGTTGCTGTTATCAGTCTGCAGCGCGCTTTCAGAAACCCTCCACCTTCCCCAGCTCCACCTGTATATATCTGCTACATGCGTTATTTCATGTATGTTATATGTGCAGCAGCAGCATGTCTTAAATGCTCACAGCAGCATGTCTAGGAATGTATTAGCAGTAGCAAGTCTCTGTATTTGCTTTGTAGCAACAGTGTAGCAGATCTATTCTGCCAAGACCAAATACATTAAGATTGCCACATCCATTACCATGCCAATCTCTCAGAGAGCAATCATGACAGAAATCTATTTTAATGTTATATCACCATCAGTATAACACCATTAGTATAATTCCAACATTGCTGAGGTTTTTCTGTATCTAGTTCATGAAGGGGCTCTGAATACCCACGGTTTTGAATGCACTGAAATCAATAAAACCAGAAAACAGGGCCTTTAACCTGATTGTAAACATAGTCTAACTCTGTATAGAGGCTCGACACCTGGACTTCCTAATACAGTTATGGTAAATAGTGGGCTTGCATCCATGGGAAAATCCTTGGGCCTGTTATGTTGCAAGCTTTTATTTAAGCTGAGGAGAAGCCAATAGTCATGCTCTGGAGAACAGCTGCCCTGATGTTTCCTTGAACTGCATTACAGTGGTTACCCTGCTGTCTCATCCCTCCAACCAAAACAGGAAAAATAATTGCTGTTAGACTAGGGACACAGAGTTGATGTACTAAATAGTCCCATGGTCTCATTCCTGTCAACTACACCCAGTTGTAAGCAATAAGTTGTCTTGTTAGCCTGACCAAAAAGAACATTGTTATCTCACTTTTGTTGGACTTTGTACAGTACCAAATTCTGGGCTAGGTTACAAAGCAAGAGCAGGAGGTTTATTGAAGGGGGAATTTACCATGACCATTTGAGTTATAAGCCACTGTACTTGGTGTGACTGTTTAAGGATTTATCACGCTCAGCATCTCTAAAGAGTCTTTTGGTGTACAGTGTAGTAACAGTACATACTAAGTGTAGTTCTGAAGTATGACGGTCATTATGAACATAAGTTAGTAATCATCATCCATCAAGTTATGTGAGACAAGGGATCATCTGTATTAGCTACATAAAAATAGGGAACCTCCAATTTTAGAGAGCAATGTGACTGAAGAGAATTAAAAGGGATGAAATAAAGAAGGTTGCAGTTCTGTTTGATCTTTACAGTCAACTCACCTCACGCTGATATTTTGTCGTTTTCGGGAACAATATAAAACAAAATCTATATAACTGGCTTTCTCATCCATTTTTCTTCTTGATAAATATGACTAAAGCACATTTGATTTTCATGAAAAAATAGCCACTATTTATCTTTCAACCTTAACCTAATCTTCAGGCCTGTTTACACCGATGACTGACACCAGGGGTACCCCGGGGAAAACGCCACAACAGCTTGAACCGTGTTACAGATGTTGGCAAGCCCTGTATGCCAGATAACAAGTGCACTCACAAAATCATAACCTACCCAACACCCCACGTAAGCCATATAGTCCTTTGTATCACGCGGGGACAGAGAGAACAGTACTTACCATGGGAATAGGTCACTTCTTGGTTGTTTATATACTTTTCTGCCACTGTGTTGGCCGTCTCGAGGCAGCTGATGTGCTACTGATGTCGAGGTCCTGTCCAGTAGTCTGACACTACGTGCCCTTTGCGCATGGCACTCCATCCAGTTTTGGATGTGTCTTTTGTGACCACCCCCCTGGAAACCCCCTTTGTAAGCGACGACAAATCGTTGTGACAACCATGCGATGAATGCTGCTGGACCATGTCTGTATGAGAAAAGAGATGCTCTGCAGTGGGGAGAGCTTGCTCTTTACCCAGTTGATCTGAAGAACTAATCATGTTGGGGAACACATGTCAGAATCCATTTCTGTGTTAACATCTTGAACAGGTGCTTGTGCAGGGCCTGATTCAAAAGTTGCAGGTCTAAGATTGGTCGTAACCCACCACATTTCTTTGGTAGAATGAAGCAAGGGCTTACTTATGGAGGGACTGGCTCTATTGCATCCTTCGCCAATAGGAATGCAATTTCCAAACGCAGGACAGGGGTGTCTTTCCCTGCCACCACGGTAAAGCGAATGCCTTTGAACCTAGGCGTTCAAACTGAATTGCGTAGCTGAGTCCGACTGTCCTGATGAGCCAGCGCGCCGGGTTGGGAAGTGCTAACCAGGCCTCCAAACTCAGGACAAGCGGCACTAGAGGAACAATAATTTTTGAAGTACCTGCAGTGGGACAGCGGAGCATTGGAGTTGGGGAGCCATGATCCTGTGGATGTGGGTGCACTGGAACATTTACTTTAGTCCGTAGGCCCTAACTGGAACCGTCCTATGACGGTTAAGGAAGCTGTGTGTCCTGTGAATGCGCCACAATGACCTATGCGGGGCTTTGTGTGAGTTGCATCCAAACATGAGGAGGCGTAAGTCCATAACATAAGTCCACATCAGTGTTGGGAACATTACTTTTAAAAAAGTAATTAATTATAGTTACTCACTACTTGTTCCAAAAGTAGTGTACTGAGTTAGTAACTGAATTACTCTATAATAAAATTAACTTGTTACCAGGGAAAGTAACTATTTGCGTTACTGTTAAAAAAAAGTTTCTATATGTCAAAGAATTTGGATTTTTTTAGCAGTTAGTTGAAATGAGTAGAACAGACAGGTCTTTGTACATAACTTTCTATATTTATTGGACGTCGACAGACAGCAAGAGGTTTCCAGTATTATCTTTATAAGAAAAGTAAACAGTTACACCATATAAATTGCATTTAACTCTAGCAAATTAAATCAAACTCTCTCAACCTGAGACAACTGGTCAAGTAAACAACCTGTATTGCTCCTGACTCACCATCTCTGCTGCTTCATCGAATCTCTGTTTAGCTGTTGTGTGTGTGTGTGTGTGTGTGCGCGTGGCGCGTGTGCTGGCATGTGTAAAAACACTGGCTCTGATTGGCTACCATGAGACATGACTCTGCCTTAGCCAATCACAATCGCTTACCTCGTTATTAACCCACCTCCTCACTAGCTGTGAGCCAGGGGTGCGTTCGGATAACACAGTTTATTCCATCAATGCATAGTAACGCACCTCATTTAACGTCCAGTAACGTGAACTGCGTTGTAACGACGGGAGAAGTAATTAGTTAGATTACCCCGTTACTAAAAAAATAACGTTACCTAACGCCGTTCTTTTAAACGGCGTTATTCCAAACACTGGTCCACATCCATCATGTCCGGGCTGCGAACTATGTGACCCAGAGAATGAGGTAGTTGCTCTTTCTTTAAAAATGTGGGTACCGCTGCCCCTGTGGCAAGCAGCAGAACAAAAAGCAGAACAAAAAGCAAATGAAGCCAAAGATTCTCCACCTGGCCCTCCACTGGAGCAGTTTGCATTCTTGGGGTTTCTTAGCGCTCACCTGACGAGTGGGCTGTGTTGCCTTTCTGTGGGTAGTTTAACATTGCGACCGGGCTGTGGGCTCGAGCTGCAGTGGAACTTCTGTGGCAGCTGCTGGTGGACGCCCTTGGCAACAAGCAGACGGTGACCTCGGTGGCCTGTTGGTGGCCTTGTGCATTGCAGAAGGACCGGGATGAGCAATTGAGGTTTCTCTCGTCTTACCAGAAAAGAGAGTCGCGATCGTATCATTTCAATTGTCAAGTTCTCGGAGTGAGGACATGAGCCATCCACAAATGCTGTCACAGCGTGGGTGAGACCCAAAAACATGAGAGAGTGATCTTGATTGTCTGAGACTGAAAGATATCGACCACATCCAGAAACACACAGGCAGAAATGTATTTTTAAAAAGAACCTCTCCATCTGTGTTTGCTCTTTTAGAAGAAAGCTGTTGTCATATGTTGCTGAAGCACCCAGGGGAACTCTCTTTGCACTTATTCACTCTTTTCCTTTGGAGACTGAAATGCTGTAACAAGCAACTCGCTTGTTCCAGAGGTGAATGAATTGAGCTAGTGTCGAGATGACACGACTCCAAAGAACAAATCTGAATGAGTGATGCACACCGTCTCCCTTTCATACTCGTATGTCTGGGGGAGTGGCATGCAAATTCAACTGGCCAATTTTCATTGGCCTTTTCTAAAAGTATCAGAGGTGTTTGGGGCTCCCAAGTACGATCCTTAGTGTCAGTCATTGACAGCACGTCGCAGTGACTGACAGATGGAGAACTGATGTGTCCCATTCTGGAATGATCCATTCTAGAGGTAGAGATCCTTAACTTACACTTTGGAAAGCTGCCATTAAAATAAAGTTGCTGTGCACTACACAGGAAGGGAACGATTATCATTAAGTTATACATTTCATGTTATTAATATACACAATAGCAAATGATTCATGTGTGCTGTCATATCTTGAATTAAGTTGTCTTGCTAATCAGCTCTCCATCAGCTGCTGTGGTTATTTTGGCCCTTATGCTTCTGCCCTGACAACTGCTGTAATTCCTTCCAGAGACATAAATGTCCATGTAGAGACTCAGCTACATGCGGTTGAGTGTGATTTATTTGCCGTTTACAGAGAGCTCTTAAGGTAAAAGTAGGTGGTGCGGTAATGCAGAATCAGTGGGACTTTCCTTCGAGGCAGAGGTAATAGTATGGAAAACCACTGTTCCCGCTGTGAGGGCTAGAGGGCTCTGTGTGAGCTGATGTCATACACCAAGCATCCAAACAACAAAATGCAAACCCGTACTATTGCGCTCAAGCCCAGCATCTCCCTGACCTCATACAGTGTTGTTTTTATGGAAGAGAATGGCAGAAAATAGCTCAACTAGGTCAGGCCACATGATTTGTTTTTGTCAGGGAGTTCCAGCACAGGTCAAGACATCCGATACACTCGCTCTTTTTAGAGCATTGTGTCGAACGGTGAAAAGGTTGCAACAATTACAAATATGGGGCCTCTATTCAGAATGTGTGCACCATCATGAGAAAAACAAATGAAGTGGTGGGAAAAAGCACCAAAAAAATGCCAACTTGTCTCAACCGCTGTTTCAACCACTGAAAAAACATATAATAAAAGTTTTGGTTGAAACGGTAACATAACACACATGGCATATGGTTTATGACTGAATTCAATGTGTGAAAAAGGGATTCAGTGAAGGATTTAAAAAGTGAAGGATGGTTTAAAGGAAAGGTCCTCAAAGACTGAAGCCTCAAGCCAGTTCTATGATCAGTGACATCACCGCCTTTCTGTTTTCCCATGTGACCCATGTTTCAGCACTGTCCGTTAGGTCTGTGCATCACATGATTAAATAGTCCTATCTTTTCAAGGCCAGTTTCAGAGCAAAGTTTCTTCCCTTTTACTGCATATTACTGTTAAGCATGTTTCTTTGAACAGCTAAAATAAACACATCTGAATGTGAATTTACATGTATTTGCTGAGAGTAAAGATGCATATGACTGCAGTGTTTTATCACTTTGGATAACATTTCCCAACTCAATGCTGTGGGTCAATCGTTGCCTAGAACCAAAAACTGTACGTGCTATCAGACATCTGGCTGACCCCTTATAAACATGGTGAACTTGTGTCTGTTCTGTGCAGCTTTTCATCTAACTCCTAATGTCGACCCATGCTTTGAGGGCCTTCATTATTCTGTAATGCTTATTTACTCTTTTAGTAGAAGGATTTTCATTGTTTGCATTGACTGAGTAAAAATATTACATTATTCAAAGAGGGAGCAGATTTACATAGATGCATTTATGCAATATGTGTGATTATGCACATTGACTTGATTATGCAATATGTATGATTATTTTAATGCTGCTTGTGATCTTTCAATATGTGCAAAGAATGTGTATGCCTAGTGTCATTGCAAAATAATGTTATACATATTTTTAAAAAGTGTATATTGTTTTTGACCACATATTTTGATGGCATGAAAAGGAAAGCAATTAGCTGAATTTAAATATTTACTTTTGCACGTTTTGATACTAGAGCTTTACTCAGATTTTCTGTCTAGCTGTCAGGGTTATGTTTTATTTAATTGTGTTTTAGAGTGCTTTCACACTAGGCTCGTTTGCTGCGGTCCGAGCCCTGGCGCGATTGTTCCCGGCCCCCCCCTGCAGCGTTGGTCTGGTTTCACACTCAACTTGATTCTATCAAACCCTGGTGCGTTTGCGTCATCACAAACGTGCACGGCGCATGATAGATAGATTATGCGCAGCTGAGTGATCAACACAGGTTTACCGTTTAATGTGTCTGTGTGTGTGTGTGCGTGTGTGTGTGTGTGGGTGGGGGGTGGGGGTGGGCATAAGGTGGATTTCTGCTTCTTGCAAATGGACTCTTTTGAGGAGAAAGTGGATTTCCATTCATTTGTTGCCCTGATTCCACGCTCTATGCACGAATACACTGCAGGCTCACTATCGCTCGTATCCAAGATATATCATTAACACTATCATCTCTTACATGTGTTTTATTTAACTAAATGCATGATAATCAGCTAAAATACATGCGCAGGTCACTTTATTTCCTGAACAAGTGCGCACTCGAGTCTGTGTTGGTTTCACATTCACATGAACTGAGGCACGGTTCCAGTGCAACCGAACTCAGACCACCTCCTCCGGGTAGCCTCGGGTTCGGTACCCCAGTGCGCACCCGGGTCCGCATGACAGTGTTCACATTAACGATTTTTCATGCAAACCGTTCCCTGGTCTGAACTAAACTGCCAGTGTGAAAGCACCCTTAGTTCAGTCTATGACCCAGTTTCCCACTGTGTCTGATTAGTTATCCTGTACACCTGTTGTCTCATTAATTATCTCATTATCTCCTGTGCATTAATACTTCCTGTTCTGTTCAGTTATTTGTCTTGTCCTGATTATGACTTGTGGCTTATTTATCCTGTTATTCCCTGATTTTTTCCCTCCAGTACCATGAGATTTTAATTAAAGACTGCTCCAGTGATATTTTCGTATCTGTGTGCTTCATATATGTTGAAATTGGAAGGTTTTAATAAAGTTAGATGGTACGCAAGGGAGAGAAATTTTTATCTTTCTGTTTTCAGTATGGACATTTTCTGCTTGACTCTGAACAACGTGAAATAGCCACATCAACCTGCAGGCACGTTAATATTTCTCATAATATTTTACGTGCTTTATTTTTTATTAGTTTGGATTACTTGATACAGAGATTTGAAGTTGCACTTACTGTCTCTGCCACACCACCAGATAAAGCTAAACTCCTCCCTGCCAAGCTCACGGGACCTGCATTTGCATATTGGCAGTCTCTCTCCACTGCTGTTAAAGCGGACTATGATCTGACTAAGGCCAGATTAGGTGCTGTATTTGGACATGCCACATTTTTGGCCACATTCCAAACATATTTGAATGCTCGTCCCCGCAAGCCTCAGGAGCCTCTTGAAGTTTATGCAGCTGAGCTCACCAGCTTAGTGATGGAAGATTTTCCTCAGTATGATGTCACAGCTCGAAATTGTGAAATTTTTCGTCGATTTGTTACTGGCTTAGATCCTGCACTTCAATTGAAAATAAATGAGCATGGAGCAGTGACCTTGGACAATGCTTTAAATATAGCCAGTCAATGTGAACGTGCACAGTTGGCCATCAGCATAGCCAATCCAACGGTTATCATGCCAGTTACTGTGCATCAGCAGCCTTTATCTGCCACAGCAACGCCAACGCCCATCGCTGACCTCCGGATGGATCTGCATACTTTACGCCAGTCTCACGAGCGTCGGACTGACGACCGCTTGGACGTACTGTCACAACAGATTGCCAACCTTCAGCACAAGATGACAGGAACTACACATGCCAGCGCAGCTGTTGACTAAAACATAACACCACGGACTCACCAGCCTGAGTGGGATGACTATCACCATCGTCGTCAGGACTGCCGCTACCCGTCACAGCACCTACAGAGAGAATGACGTCAATAAACCTTATGATGACTACAGCTCCTCGCACCGCCGCGGCTCTTCTCACGATCACACTACATCTTATGAAGGCCCCTCTTCATCAGAGCCGTCCCAGCTATTCTCCCCCTCCCCTGTGTTGTGAGTCACACACCCCATATCATTCACATAACGATCAACATAGCCCCCATAGACACAATTATACACACCCAAGACCAGACCGTTCCCCCTCGAGAGAGCGCCGACCCCATTTGGTCTATGATGACAGACCACACGCCACACGTCACTTAACTCACATTACAGGCATTCTACTTATCGCACCCACCGCTCACCATCACCAGCTCCGCATTACAAACAGCTACCACACTCTCACACATCCCCTACCCACCATGTACATTTCTTTCCAGTCAAAAGAGATCCTGCCCCTCCTTCGCCACATCAGGGAAATGAGTAGAAGCTGTCATTGGGGACCAAATGTCAGCTCCAGCACACTCGATGGTCCACTCGATGGTCCACTCTGATAATATGCACTATAAACCCATACCTATACACTCATATGTAGGTATTGTTGAGCCTCAGTCTCCCCAGGCTGTGTCTTTAGGCATCGCGCGCTCTCTAACGTTGATTCTAAACGGTAGAGGCATCGTTAGAGTCGTTAATCCGACCAGCCAACCAGTCTCTTTAGAGGCGAGATGCCCCGTGGGCCAGTTTTTCTCCATAACGGGAAAAACACAGGATGAATACGTACTAGTTTCATCTGTAACCACCTCCACTGACAAAACACACACTGTTCAGGACACGCTTTTAGCAGACAGCTAATTAGATGAAGACCAGCAGTCATTGCTTAAGGATTTGCTGACAGAATTTGCAGACATTTTTAGTTCACATCCACACAATTATGGATAGACTGATTTAGTCACACACACCATTAACACAAGAGACGCAGCGCCAATCAAACTAAGCCCATATCGCACATCACCAGCGATGCAGAATATTCTACAAGAAGGGGTTGTAACAACATTTAGTTTTACATTAAATTAGCTCAAATTATATATAGGGAATTTTAATAATTAATCATGAATATGATTAATATATTGCATATTACAGTTAAATTATCGAAGTTGAAAATAGATTGATTGTACACACGAATGATCAATCACAACGAATTATAATTCCTCATTCATATGTCAATGGTCCATTTTCAGATCGATTATATGAGATAACCTTTAAGGGAGTTAATTTAGCTATCGAACTGTTTGTCCAGCAAACGGCCGTAAGATTAAGTTATCAACTTCTCAACAAAGTTATCCCTTCTTATAAACTCCAAGAAATATCAATTTTCTGGCCGTGAACATTAATTTTCCTGTGTTTATAAAATTAGACTACGCAACGTAGTCAATAATGAAAGCTTTGTAGCTATGATCGAGATTTCATTGACTTTGTAAAATGAGCATTTTAGACAGAAGGCAATCAAGAATATAATGGTTTTAATAGTTGGACTAATAATACATCGAACTACAATTCACACAGAATATATGTATATACACCCGAAACAAACAAAACGAAAAACATTACAAACACGAATTAAAATAGGATGAGAGAGAAAGATAAAAATGAGAGGGAGAGAGAGTTGGGAAGAGAGAGAGAGATCCGTAGGATCACAGCTTGGCAAAATTCACCTGAACATTTAAACCTTTAAGAGACAACACGGAAAAACAGTCTTAATGCTCTAAAATCTTGGTAACTCAAATATACTTGCATATAGTTCTCAGGTGTCTGAGCCCTGCGGCGTGTGTGAGCTGCTGGTCTTTGTGTGTTCCGTTGGAGCATCACGTGGTTTGCTGCGGTCTGGAGCGCGCAGTTTCAAAGAAGGCTTAAAGGTCTTTGACGTAAATTACCAAATAAATAATTCAGACTAAGTTCATTTCTGGTGAAATGAACAAAGGAAAAACAAACTTAAACAAAAGAAAAGAAGAGGAAAGATCCCCCAGGGCGGGGATCACGAGTATGATGGTTACATCGGATCGAAGGAGAGGGAATAGTCCAGACCAAAGTCGAAGTTCCCTCGAAGAAGGGAGTTCCCCCAAAGATGCAGTTCTTTCTCCCCCCTCCTTACTCTTACTTCACTTCTCTAAGATCCCCAAAGATGAGGTGCTTGGTGGTCTTCTTTAAAGACACTTCTGTTTACGCCTCCTCTGGCGTGAATGCACCAATCAGCTGGGAGGAAAGTGTGCGGATAAGTGTTCCTTTGTTCCCTCGAGATCGACTTTGCATGTTTCATGACCGTGATGTAAAAATGCTTTCAATTTTACTCCAGAGATGATAAAACATAGTAACATACATTTTACGGTTTGCACCCATATATACATGGTTTGGTCAGATCAAGAGGATTCTAAAGGTGTGAAGAACGACATACAAACATTATAGGAAAACACAGTTACATTAAAAATGCATCTAAAAGCACCTCTGTTCATTTAGAATTATAATACGATCACATCTAACCCCAATGGAACATGGGCAAACATAAAAACATATCGAATATATCATAGTACAAGTCTCTCAATTGAGGAGATTGGAGAAAAGTTCTTGTATATGTGTGTGTGTACTGTGGACGTGGCTGGGTCATTCGTTGGTGAAGATGTGGTGAACTTTTGCTCACCCCCCTCCCGGGCAATGATATGTGTGTGCGTATTCTTTGAATTGATGAGTTTTTAAGTCTGGATTACAATGACCAGTGTGGTTCATTACACAAGGTTGTCTGTGTTTGTGAGGTGTCCTGCAGAGGGGACACCACGGGATCTCCGGCCAGAGAGGCGCTCCTGTTGGGTCACATGTGGTGAGACAGAGGACCCTGTGATTACTTACCAGCGAGAAACGCCGCGGGGGCACTTCTGGCATCGGTCATTTAATTAAGTCCCATCGCCATTTGCTTGTGTGTGAATCAGTAACTTAAAAAGTCTCATGACATCTCCATTCTTCAGATTGTGAAAGAAACAGGAGTGTTTACTTAATTAGAGACTCATGATTGCGCTGATCATCTGATTATTGCTACAGGGTGTCTAAGCTTTTGGAGCGTGACATCATTGAGGAGTCACAGAGCCCATGGTCAGCCCCGGTTGTACTCGTTCGAAAGAAAGACGGTACATTACCGGTTCTGTGTGAACTACAGACGACTCAATGCAGTTACAATCAAGGACTCACATCCTCTTCCTCGGGTCGACGACACTCTTGATAGACTGTCTGGGGCACAAATGTTCAGCACGATTGATTTGATTGCTGGTTATTGGCAAATACCCCTTAACCCAGCAGACAAAGAAAAAATGGCGTTTTCGACGGGAGCAGGGCTTTATCAATTCCGTATGATGCCCATGGGTATGTCAAACGTGCCGCCTAGCTTCCAGCGTTTAACCCTCAGGGGACTAAGCCCTTTTTGGTTCGTTTTCTCTATTTTTACATTTGGGCTTATAAACCATATGTAACGGAAATGGAACACCTGGTTTGGTATCTATGGATTCAGAAGACCCTAAGCTAACATAAGAATGAATGTAATGTGTTTATAAAGGAAATATGAGTGAAAAATGTACAATAAATGTATAAACAACGGTCTGACTCTGACTCGGCCCCTGTCCTCTCATTGGTAGAAATGGGTCATAAGCCTCCCTTTGTGGAGGCTCCGGAACGCGGCACCATACGTTAAGAAATTGTGGTCACAATTCAGTCGGTTAACTATACATGAAAATGTATTGTGTAGACTGTCGCGCGAATCTCCTGCGGACGACTACCTCTAAATTATCATTCCGACATCCTTGGTTCCCGACATACTGACCCATGTGCACGGCGATCCTTCAGTTTGCCACTACGGACATACTAAAACCCTGAATTGGGCTAGACGGCTCTTTTATTGACCCTACATGTCAGCAGACCTTTCTAAACATTGTTCTTGACGCACGGCCTGTCAGTCACAACGTTCGCCTGTGCCCTGACCACAAGCTCCGCTCATTTCCAGTTTTCCTGATTGACTATTCGAAATCGTCGCCGCGGACATAACCGAGCTGCCTCCGTCAGCTAAAGGCGACATGGGGTTCCGGATGCCTTGCACTCCGATCAAGACAGACAATTCGAATCTGACCTCATTCAAAATCTCTGTAAGTTATTGGGCATTAAAAAGCTCCGCACATCTCCCAACCACGCCCAATGCAACAGCGCTGTGGAGCGCTTCAATTGCACCTTAAAAGATGAGCTTGCCAAATATCTCTTTGAGTCTGGTAGAGAATGGAATGAACACCTCGCACATGTTGCATTAGCTTACAACACCATCAATCATTCCAGTACCGGGTTCACGCCATTCTTTTTAGTGCATGGACGCGAGGCCCACTTTCACTTGGACGTGCTATTTCAGGACGGCACCTCTGTCACTTCAGCCACATCGGGTACGCCTGCAGCGTTTGCTAATTCACTACGACACAGATTATCCTCTGCTTATCAGTCAGCAACTGCCTTCCGGGACAAAGCGCAAGGACAACAATGACATTACTATGATCGTCATGTGAAGTACACTCCATTCAAGGTGGACGACTTGGTACTCCTTGATGACCCAGCCAACAAGCATAATAAACTACATCCTTGCTGGGTGGGTCCTTATGAGGTTTTACATTCAATTGCACCTCTTGGTAGTCTTACCCCCGTGGATTTCGCTTTTCATGATACTTCCAAACCACACTTCAAGACCAAAGTCATTCACTATATCCGCATGAAGCCATACATCACTGAGCACTCACAAACACACGCACCACCCCTCAACTCAGTTAACCACCAAACACTCTGAATACACTATCAGGTCTCCTTCCCCCGTCATATTACGCCAATGGCCCCAGGACCTCCCGCGTTTCACGGTTCATGAATTCCCTGCTCCTTCTCGTCTTGTGTGTTTGTTATTGTGCGTGTGAGCGTGGTTTATCACCGCCGCTGATCAGCAGCACCAGCTGTATCTGTTCACCGTCGCCAGCTGCAGCTGTTTAGCGTTGCCTATTTATGTTCACAGTTTTTGTCCTATCTTTGTCAGATCGCTTGTGGAGTTCCTGTGCTGTCTGGTGTCTTGGTCTTCGTGTTGGTTCGAGTTGGATTTGTCTCTTGGTTTTCGTTCCCGTCTGGATATTCTTTTCACCCTGCACTTCATGGACCTGGTTTTCACCCGCCATCAACTCACCTGGATCTGCCCATCGAAGTCCCTGCGTCACTGCACCGCCGCTGTTGTTGTTGTGTGTGTTCTGACATCTGTGACCTTGAATAAATACTTTTACTTGCTATTGCATCCGTCTCTGAATACATTACAGAACAATCTGACTGTGATCATGGAAGCAGCCAGTAAGATCAGTCTGGACGATTTTATCACGCACAGCATTACTAGGATGGATTCCCAGGAGGAAAGCCTCACACAGACAGGTCGGGCGGTGCAAGCTATGGTGGCGCAGGTGTCCGAGCTCACCCAGCAACTTCAACATCTAAGAGGAACCACTGCGTCACCCACACCGCCAGTTCAACCCACACCACCAGAGCCGACTCTCCAGCCAGAGCCTCATCTACCTGTTCCTGAAGCATATGCAGGTGAGCCAAACTACTGCAAAGCCTTCCTAACTCGATGCTTGATGCATTTTTCTCTTCAGCCAAGGACTTTCTACAGCGAAAGATCTAAGGTGGCATTTGTGCTAACTCTGCTGATGGGGAAAGCGGCGTTATGGAGAACGGCGATGTGGGAGAACCAAGATCCATGCTGTGCCTTGTTCCAGGCATATGAGGCGTGTTTTTGACCGGGCGGTGCCTGGGAGAGAGGCAGCCTGGAGACTCGTTAATCTCCAGCAAGGTAACCGCTCGGTCTCAGACTATTCGATTGAATTCCGGACCTTGGTGGCAGAGTGCCAATGGAACGAGGAGGCGCAGTGGGACGTATTCCTGCGTGGGCTGGCTGACCGTGTCCAAAAGGAGATCTACGCCCTGGACCTTCCGACTTCCCCTAATGGATTAATCGAGCTGGCTCTTAGGGTGGACCCTCATCTGTCCAGGATGGAACATTACACGCATCCTAACAGACCACCCGAAGGCACAGAGAACCTACAAGCCAGCAGCGGGGACACGGTCAGCCCAGTGTTCGATCACAAGCCCATGCAGGTGGGTAGAGCTCGGCTTTCTCGGGAGGAGAAGGAGAGGTGGAGATCCCAGGGACTCTGCTTGTACTTTGGGGGAGCGGGCCATTTCCTTCATGTCTGCCCGGTAAAAGGCCAAACCCGAAAGTAACAGTGAGGCTACTATCGGGTGGGATCTCCGCCAAGAAGACCTCATCATCATCACCCACCCTCCTTCCGGTAGGACTGAGATTGGCCAATCACATCCACGACAGTCAAGCCCTGCTAGATTCCAGAGCAGAAGGTAATTTCATGGACCTCACACTTGCTCACAGACTTCAGATCCCTATCACATCTCTCAAGCACAGAATATCCGTCAACGCACTCAATGGTCAAGAACTCCCTAACATTTCGCTCACCACAGGACCCAGGTGAGTGCAGTACTCTCCCAACGTTCTTCCACAGACGACAAGATGCATCCTTGCGCGTTTTTGTCCCATCGCTTATCACCTGCCGAATGTAACTATGACATTGGTAACGGAGAGTTATTGGCAGTCAAATTAGTGTTGGAGGAATGGCATAACTGGTTAGAAGGGTCGGGGCAAGGTTATTATAGTTTAGCATTTTTCATTAGTTTTTATTTTTATTTTGTTTTGAATTTTTGTTTTCAAATTCAGTTTAGTTTTAATTAGTTTTTAAAGTGGTTTTGCTAGTTTAGTTTAGTTTTTATTTTTTGAAAATGCTTAGTTTTAGTTTAGTTTTTATTAGTTTTAGAATTAGTTTTAGTCTTTTTTTGTTGTAATTTGGGTTATTTGTCAGGGGCAAGATTCAAAAAGGTCAGAAAAAGAATTGTGTAATAATAACTACAAAAACATCAAACAATTTTTGAAATATATATTCAACAATAAAACCAGTAGGCTACATAAAATGTACATATGGGCACAAATATGTAAACAGTCTACACAAGACTCCGCAGTAAGTGCAAAATGTGTAAGTGAGGTGTGCCAGGAAAAATTTCATATTGAATTTCCTTTACCTTAAAAAATCCACACGCCATACCAAAAATCTACACATCTTCTATATAGAATTCACACCCTATACAAATAGGCTTGGTGGGCACTTTTTTTTTTGGTTGTTTTAATTTTTCTCTCTTTTACCGCCCGGGTTCCAAGAATATCAAACCCAATTCTTTATCGCGCATTTTTGACCATTCCAAACCCCCGGTTACTCCCGAGTGCATTTTACCGGAGACCCTATTTGTCTCCACACTCACATGGGAGGTCGAATCGAAGGTCAAGTCGGCCTTAGAAAGGGTAACTCCTCCGCCCGGTTGCCTACCGAATCGTTTGTTCGTACCGGAGGGGTTACGTTCCAACGTCATTCAGTGTTCTAACGTGGCTTGTCATCCAGGAGTTAACCACACCAGTTTTTTGGTCAAGCAACGATTCTGGTGGTCATTAATGGCTCGGGACATTCACAGTTTTGTTTTGGCCTGCTCGGTTTGTGCCGTCGATAAGACTTCCAATCGACCCCCAGATGGGTTACTCCAACCGCTGCCTGTCCCTTCGGGCCCCACATGGCCCCACATAGTGCTAGATTTTATCACCGCCCTCCCGCCCTCCCAGGACAAGACAGTCATTTTGACCGTAGTGGACCGGTTCTCGAAGGCGTCTCATTTTATACCCTTGCCCAAATTACCTTCTGCCAAGGAGACAGCGGTGGCTGTTGTAGATCACGTCTTTCATTTACATGGCCTCCCGACAGTGGCTTTCAACCAAGAACATTCCACTCCCATCCGTCTCTAATAAACTAGCTCCCAAATTCATCGCCGCCGCTGTTGTTGTTGTTGTGTGTGTTCTGACATCTGTGATCTTCAATAAATACTTTTACTTGCTATTGCATTCCGTCTCTGAATATGTTATACTGTTGGACCCCCCAGGCCATATAAAGTTAGATATATAAGCGATATCGCGAGCGTAAGGGAGTAAAAAAACTCGGTAGAAGTGGGAGAGAGGAAGTGGAGAGATGAGATGGATGAAGAAATGGACAATGTAATCGGGTGAAACGATGTAGAGTCATAGTTAAGAGTTCTGGGCACAGAAGTATTGGTCTGACACCTCTATCAAGTGACTGCGACAGATACAGAAAAAAAACAAGAACCCACACATAATATTCGGTAAGCACAGATTCCTCAAATCCCGCAAATCCGAGTATTACATGTGTAACCACCAGTGACAGAAGACAATAGTGATGGGAATTCTGTTTTTTTTTTAAGTTAATTTCAATGAATCAATTAAAAAAACAGTTTCATCAGTTCTTATCCTCACATAATCATGTCATCCCGCTGGATGAAAATACACCCAAACACATTCAAATAAAGTCATTTGGGTAACACTTTAGAATACGGTTCCTTCGTTAATTAATAACTACACAGGAACAAATGAGTAACACAATATTAAGAATCTAGTAACTACTATTAACTAACAAGAAACTCTGATTAACGAATTAGTAAGTAATAGCACACACATGAAAGTGGTAGTTCACTATTAACTAATCAATAACTACTATTTTTTTATGCTTCCCAGATAACTACTGAAAAAGTTTAATAATTCATGCAAAACTAATCTATAACTAATGCAGGACAAATGACTAGACATGACTCAAGTGTTACATACTTCTAAAGGAATTACTAAATATTTGGATCCGTATTCTATAGTGAAGATCATGGTAACTAACTAGTAATGACACAAGTGTTACTACATACTTACATACACTACAACACTACACACAAGTGTTACTACATACATACACTACAACACTACACACAAGGGTTACTACATACTTACATACACTACAACACTACACACCAGTGTTACTACATACATACACTACAACACTATACACAAGTGTTACTACATACTTACATACACTACAACACTACACACAAGGGTTACAACATACTTACATACACTACAACACTACACACAAGGGTTACTACATACATACACTACAACACTACACACAAGGGTTACTTCATACTTACATACACACAAGTGTTACTACATACTTACATACACTACAACACTACACACAAGTGTCTAGAGGAATGCCGGAAAATTGGCCACAGGACGAGTAAGGTCGCGACAACTGCATTTAAAAATCCATTTCTTTCAAATGATTCAGTTGATAAATAGTTAACTAGGAGATAGCATAGGTTAATTATTAAAAGTTTTCCCAAATCATAAGTCTGCTATGCTATAACAAATTGATAATGTAAACAACCTTGTGTATTCATTTACAGTAGCAGTTAAAATGTTAATGTACATTTAGTCATTTAGTCCTGCATTAGTTATTGATTAGTTTTGCATGAATTATGAAACTTTTTCAGTAGTTATCTGGGAAGTATAAAGAAATAGTAGTTATTGACTAGTTAATAGTGAACTACCACTTTCATGTGTGTGCTATTACTTACTAATTCGTTAATCAGAGTTTCTTGTTAGTTAATAGTAGTTACTAGATTCTTAATATTGTGTTGCTCATTTGTTCCTGTGTAGTTATTTATTAACGAAGTAACCGTATTCTAAAGTGTTACCGTCATTTGTAATTATGACTTAAAATAAATAATAATAATCATCATCATTATCAACATCTTGGGTTTCTAACATTTACGGTTTGCAACTAAAGTACCAAATACAGGCATTGATGTGCAAACATGGATATTTTTCAGTTTTATTCGTTATTAAATAAACGTACATTTTACCAATTCTGGCCCCTCATTCAAGTTCTTGGTCCACCCGTGCTCATAGTATCAGCACAGCATCAGTTGTCCGAAAGAAACAGTTTGGTTCCGACGGTACTATCACGCATGCTCAGAATCTCCAGCTCTTTGGTTCTCGAATGTGTCTGAAAGAAACAGTTCTCGGTTGCACTGTTGATTCTAAAACCGTTGCATCCAATTCTGGACTCAAGAACCGCTGTTGCAGTATGTGTAAGTCTGCTGAGCTCAGAACTGCTGCAACCTGAATATATAACCGACAAAACTAAAAAGCCGAAGCATGTTTCTAGTATGTTCAAATACGTTTCTACTGGTTTGATTAAAACATTTTAAACATGTACTTTGCCCCCTTAAAACCTCAGCAAAAATGTTTTTAATGTTTTTTTAGCTTTATATCAACTTATTTAGAATTGAATTAAGCTGTTCCTGAAAATTTCATGCAATATTGATAAAACAGATATTTAGTTTGATATTTTACAGACCATTCATTGTGTTTCCAATATTTACAGTGATCATCAAAAAAATTCCAATATGTTTTATTTTGTTACTCTTTCTGATGTTTCTAAATACTTAAAGGGTAATTCCACCAGTGGAGACGTGAATATGTATTGAAAGTGGGTGATATATGTAGTAGAATAGTAGCATAAATGTATAATTTGGGTCCTCCTTGGCTGATAAAAGGCAGAAAATGACTTTTTAGCGCTTGTGGATTGTAGACAACAATCCCCATAGTGCATTGCAATGCTCAGCTCCACAGGCCACTCCCACCTCTACGCTACCGCCTGGAAATCATTTCACACAATTTCTAGTGAAGAGTTACTATGCAAACTAATTATTGAATTACTCCTCGTTTTTGTTTCGAAATGGTGTGCACTTGCATAGTACCGGCATGTTCAGCCAGCACAAGGAAAATACACAGAGTAAGTTTTCATAGGTTACCCATAGATTTGGACTTGTGCAAAAAGTGGCTACGGGCTATCAATAACCCGAAGTTCGGAGAGGAAACAGTCATTGAAGCACTAAAACATCTGACGGTGTGCAGTCTACATTTCAATCCAGAAGATTTCGAACCCAACCCCTTGTAGTGTGTTCACACCAAATGCGAATAGAGCGTCAAATACGCATCTATCACGTCTAGTTAGACGCTTGAAAATTCGCTCGAGTTCAAATTTTTCAACTTGCGCGGAAGACATTCGCGGCAAACGCGACGCCCAATTCGCTTTATTCGCAACGCCCGGCGCGAATGATGCGTCTATTCACGTCTTTGCATTGACTTTGTATGTAATCCACTCTCGCAAATAATTAAATTTGCGTTCGGTGTGAACACACCATTTGAAGAGGCCCGCGCTTGTGAAAACCGGAATTCCGTCGATATTTACCTTGTCAGATGATGACGACGAACAGCCAGGAACGTCTGGAACTAGCAGCGCTAGTAGCGCTAAACGCATTTGCCTGGAGGTAAGGTTCTTTCTGACTCGACTCTATTAGCAGCTAGTGGCTACTGAGAACACACACTGACATAGTCGTCTGCTGTAAAGCAACACATCTCCTATGATTTCGTCTGTTTACAAATTTTCAAAAAGTTTCTGCCGGTGAAATCAAACGCACTGGCACTGATCTGTGATAGGTCAGTTAGCGCATTAGGTCCAACCCCCTATGGGCGGGTTTGAAAGGGTGGGAGCTAGTGCCCCCCCCCCCCTTACACTTCCTCCTACAATGACGTAAAATGACGATTTTTGCTTCATTGTAGGAGGAAGTGAAAAAGGTAAATAGCGGATTTCTCTCGTCTCAGGGGAAAATGATTGAGTGTTGCACGACCATTCAATAGTATGACTGGGTTTCTAACAATGGAAAGCTTAATGCAAATGGGTGGAGTGTCCCTTTAAGAAACATACAGTTCGTCCCCAGGAAAAATACATGCATACTATCTCCAGCTCATCGTTCTCAGTTTGCCAAACGTGTCTGAAAAAAAATGTTCTCGGTTCAGTGTACTGGTGATTTCAAAACTGATGCAACTAATTCTTGACTCAAACCGCTGTATCAGTGTACTGTTACTGTTCGGTAGTACACACATGCTCAGTATCAGCAGTTTGTGTTCATCAGTTCTCTCAGCACAACATGTCTCCATGCGTTCGAGCGTACGATGCAAAGGACGACTTCGCCGCATTTGTGGAGTGGGTGCTGGTGAATAACGATTCCCCATTCACCATTGGCCTGGCTAAGGACCACACCAGCTCCACTCCACATCCAGCGACCAGCCATCCACCACCTGCTGCTGCACAGTGGAGTTGCGAGAGCCCACCGCAGACTGTGGAGATCGGCGATGGACGAGCCCGAGCCTACAATGAGGACGGAGAGCCCCACCATGGTGAATGTGATCGCTATGGCCTTTGGAACAGGAACAGTTTGAGCAGGTAATTCCCGTTTCACCTGTCCCCGCAGGTCCCGTCCAGCCCTGACTCTCCAGTTTCCCTGCTGGTTCCGTCCAGCCCTGAATCTCCTGTGATCCCTCCCTCTCCTGCCAGTTCCTCAGCCCTGCCTCCTCTGATTCCCTTTAACCCTCTTCTTCTCCTGCACAGAACTGAGGATCTGCATTGGTTCTACAGGCCACCAGTTCCGTCTTGTCCAGAAAATCCTGGCTCCATCTCCAGCCTCAGTACCCATCACTCCACCGTGGCCTGTTAACCCATCATCTCCGCTTTGGCTGCTCCCTTCTTGGCTCCATCCGAAACCATCATCCTTATGACTCCACTGTGCTCCCTTGTCCCACCGGCTCCGCTTTGGTCAGACGCCGTTTTGCCTACACCTTTGGCTCCATGTGACTTTGTCTTCCCCCCGGCTTCGCCACCATCCTATGTCCCACCGGCTTCGCCTCAGTCTCCTAGTTTCCATGCTCCTCCTTGGATGCTCGTCACTATGGTTCCAACTCGGACTCCAGCACCAGCTGTGTTGTGTGGGCTCATTGGCTTGTCAGCTACACCTTGGTCTCCATCTCCAGTGGAGTCTCAATCGGTTGTCCCCATATTGTCGTCTGCCAAATCTCCACCATGGCTCCTCCCTCCATCGACTCTGGCCTGGGGCCTCGTCCTGGCTGGTCTCTGGACCAACATCTCGCTGCTACTGCTCCAGCCTCTCCCTTGGCTCCTCCCACCCTCCACACACCCATGGACTTATGCGTTGGACTTGGTTTCATCTCCCCCTTTCCAGTTCCTTGTCCCCCTCCAGAGCCCCCACCCTCCCTCCTCAGTTGAACTATTTACGGCGCAAGAACATGCCTATGAGGGTTATGTTTTATTGTGTTTTAGTTCAGTGCCTGTCTTTTGATCCAGTTTCCCAGTCTGTCTGATTAGTTATCCTGTTCACCTGATTATCTCGTTAATTATCTCGTTATCTCCTGTGTATTTATACTCCCTGTTCTGTTCAGTTCTTTGTCTTGTCTCATTTATGCGTAGTGGTTTATTTCTCCTGTGATTCCCTGAGTTTTCCTCGCCTATACCATGAGTTTTTAATTAAAGACTGTTCCAGTGATATATTTGTCTTTGTTCGCTTCATATGTGTAACCACCCGTAACAATAATTTCCAGTTTCTATTCACTGTATATCCGAAGTGATTTGCCTTGTTTCCATGAGACCAGGCTTCTTATACAATGCCATGCTATCTCTTCAAGGATAGCTGATAACTGATTTGTGATGTCAGTCATCGGAAGTGATCTTCAAACGCACATAGTTTCACTCTCTGTTCAATTTGACAAAATGTTTTGACGTCTGGGTGAAAGCCAAAAGGGGATGATCAAACAGAACGAGTTTTTTCTCTTAAAAACACGAGACGCGTATAATAGTATCCAACTGCAGAGCCGTAGCGTTGATGAATGAAAAAGGCTGGGTCTTGAGCGCAACACGTTGAAAAAGCTGTGAGACGTGGCACAATGGCCAAAGATGATCATCTTGTGCATATTTAAATAGAAAAACTTTTAAAAAGCTTACTGTAAACAGCACTGAGTAATCACGTCATCTCCATAAGAACTTAATGATTGTCCCAAAGCAGACTTCTTACGTCAGCACATTCTGACGCTGTGTGTGATCATACCGGTAATCTTCATTCCGCGTTCACACAGACCACATTACTGGTAATTTACTGGTAATGTTACAACTTCCCTTACTGGTAAATTGCCAAAACCAATTTAAAGATATTTTTTCAAAGGTCCTGTTCAAACATAACTGTATGTGTGAAAGGGGCTAATACATCATCAATCCAAAATGTGTTTGTCTCACCTTGATTCACTAGAGGTAAGATTATTATAAGTGTTTATCTTTTAGACCTAGCAGGATGGTTTCATGGGGAAATGTATTAAAATCTCTCTCGATTTATTTACATTGTGGTCACAATTTACAAGGAAGAGAGAACAAATTCTGAATTCATGGCCACAATATACATATTTTTTCCTGCATGTCATGTGTAAGGTTCAGTAAGGTTGACAAGGAGCATGCTAAATCTTGCACCTTCGGGGAATCACCCGTTTTTTTTTTGTTTTTTATTACGCAGAACTGAGGGCGAAAGAGCTCGTAATAAAACAATCAACTTTGGCTTGGTTTTTCGGTGATGCCAAGAAAACCGAGGGATTTAAAATGTTGTAAAAGGGACATTTTTATTACTCAACAGATAAATTGCCATATGTAGCTCTCTAACAGAGTTCATTGTAAAGCATTATCTATTGTGAAGGGTCATATTCATCTCCTCAGTCAGCCGAAGCACAACAACAACAAAAAATTTCTTCCACAAATGAATGCAGGTTTTGTTTTTAACCATAGACAAAAGTTACATAGTATTACATTATAGTCCAAAGACTACGAATAAGATTCAAATTGAAGCATGTTTATTAAAACAAAGTAAACTCAGGTAATCCACATAGATGCAAGACAGTATGCAAGCACAAACAACAATGGACAATGACTGTGAAGATATATATATATATATATATATATATATATATATATATATATATATATATATATATATATATATTAATCGATATCTACGTATATCCAGGTACCTTTGATTCACTAGTCCTGTATTGACATATTTAAATCGAAATTTCACAGAAAATGTATGACCTGACTTCTGTGTTCTGCTTAGAAATGCTGCAATAATACCAAAGTCTAATCCGCTCATGATCATTCTGTCTGAATTCTGTGTATAGTTCAAATAAAGACAGTTTGACACTCTAGCCCATCAATATTGCGAAAGTTGTCATTTTACCTGATGTCTGTCTCTCTTAGGTGAACATCTGGCGAAAGGCCTGAAAAGGATTGATCTTTTTTTTTCAGGAAGCCTTTTAATGATATATTTATATTTATTATGGTACATACAGCACCGAAATAGAAGGAAAGAATTATACACATAAAAAAATAAATGGAAAGGGAGGTAATGATTAAAATTAATAAATAAATACTAGAAAGTAAATAAAATAGAAAGAGCGGTAAACAAAATTCTATGCAAATATCATCTAGATGGTTATGTAGAAGTGGAATATTTTGTGCATGTGATGGAAAAGTGTTAATCAGCCAAATCGATGTGCAGAGTGCATTTGAATGCAAAAAAGGGCATCCAGATTCAGAGAATAATGTACTGGATTAAACTGGATAAAAAGTGAATCTTATTGTGCTGTATGTATTTTGAAGACTAAACATAATAAACACATTTAGTCGATTTGTATCCTCTTAGGTTTTAGAAGCAAATTTGTGGATGCTGTAATCAAATACAGTTGAAAATACACTGTATGGGTCAAAAGTATCGATTTTTCTTTTATGCCATTTTTTTATACCAAGTAAAGATCATGTTCCATGAAGATATTTTGTAATTTCCCTACCGTAAAAATATAAAACATTTATTTTTGAGAATGTATGCAGCACAATCGCGAACATAAAAGGACAACTTTAAAGGCAATTTTCTCAATATTTAGGCTTTTTTTTTGCACCCTCAAATTCCAGATTTTCATAGTTGTAGTTGTATCTATTACATCTTGTTGAACATATTTTCAGTGTCTCATCTCAATTTGCTGAGTTGTCACATTGAGAACCATTAAATTAAACATTTAGAAGTGATTGCAATGAGAAAATTTGCTTTTTGTTGAATCACTTGCCTTTATAAATCTGATTTAAAATAAACAAACTGTGCCTCTTACTCTTTGACTTTCATCAAAGTCTGGACTGTTAAACTAAGATGAACATTAACTAATGTAGAAAGATTAACTCTGGGGTTGCTGGATATTGCTGCCAAAAAGCAGAGGAATTGTATATTCTAAAAATACTTAAAAATAATGTGACGTATCATTATTTGAATTATAATTATTTCAAATTATTATTATGTTCAGCCACTTTCTATGATCATCTCATAATAACTGTGTTGTAAAGGAACTCACTACCTTTGATCTAGTCTCCATTGGTATTTGTACAGCAAATTTCTATATTATTGATTATCTTAAGAAAATAATAGGTTCTGCTCCTGCGAAATTTACTTATTTGATTGCATTTCGTTCATCTGTGATGCCTCACATGTACATCTTCCCATTTTAAAAGTAAAACTTATCTGCCACTGTCTAGTATATTCTGATGCGTTCTGCAAGGTGTTTGCTGGTAAATCAATGTCAGGAATACTTGATCTAATACTTCCTTGACTATTTAAAAAGCTTAGTGCATTCATCATGTTTAAAGTGCCGCTGTTATGCTTAAGTCTCCAAATTTTGTTTCGGAGGTCTCCTACAACAGATTTACATGTATCAAAGGTCAAAAAAAATATTTAATTTTCTTAATATACAATAATAATATACATTGCACATCACATTTTTTATAATGATTCTCAAACGACTCGATGGATGATTCAGTCTCTCTAAAATCCTCCTTTCCACAAGCTACTCTGCTCTGATTTGCCCGATGGCCCAGTCTGTTGTGATTGGTCTACCGCGGACAGTGCCTGTCGGAAACAAAAACGCCCATTACCATAACTGAACGTCAGCTCTGTCTGGAGGCTTCCTACAGCTGAACAGTTGTAAACCGTACACTAAAGACAGTAAAGAATGATGAATTCGATTTTACCATATCAATCTGAGCGCGTCCGAAGACGAAACATTGGAAGAACTAATTAATCAACACGAGCCTCCATAGCAAGAACGACTTAAGCAGGGCGTTTCTCAGTGATACACTGCTCAGTTTGAGGTACATTATTAGATGTTGCAACTGTAATTCCTCACCATCAGCATAACAAGCGTATGTCCATCAACAAACCCATGTGTATATTTCTAATTTATTGCGGTGCACATGCGGGAACTGTATCAATAACAGTGCATATGTTAGCCGAGCTCTGGCGTGAATGACTGATGTAATATAAAGGTTTGTAAAACAAATCTTCCTCCATTCTTTATCTTTACTCAAAGTAGTAAGAACGTCGCGGTTACGTATGTAACCCTCATTCCCGGAAGGGTTGGCATCACTTCAGGGAGCCCTATCATCTTTGAGTATCTACAGAATGAGCCAATGCACATTGGCGTGCCAGATTTGTATCTTGCGCCCCGCAGCGCAGGTATAAATATGGAAGCGGATAAACGCACCTTTTGTTTTTCACTGAAGGGCTGAGATTGACAGCGATGGTCAGCAATTGTGGCGACAGGACTTAACGTTCCCCTTCAGTCTGTCCCATTCCACGTTTGGATCCCTATGGAAAACACCATAGTTCCTGCCATTTCCAGTACCCTGAGCAAGCTTTGCGCAGGGAGAGTTTGAACTGTTGTTCCTATATAACCCACACAGTGGAACTCTTGGATAACACTGGGAAAGGGTGCCTTTCCAGAGGAGAAGGAATGCTGCGGAAGCCGCATCCTACTTGAAGGGAGGTAACGTGGAGAATACACATATGGACTGGCCGGTTAGGGGCAATACGACATATGGCATGTCACTGGAGTAGTTCCAGCCAGAGAAGGAGGAGACTACACCTGACAGTGACGGCAGAGCGGACTCTGCCAATGGAAAGACACTGGCTCACCGCAGGGAGCTGATCATGGAAGAATACACATATGGGATTGCCGCAGGGATCACAAAATATGGGACCCAGCCTGGCACAGGTTACACAAGCATATGAGTACTAGACCCCTGCATCAGACGCTCCGCCACGTCTGACTGCCGAGGGGTGCGTAGGAACTCTACAGGGTTCGCCAAGTGGGGAACTCAACTGGAGCAAAAAACGCACATATCCGCTCCATGTGGAGGGGAGTGGCACAGCAAGCCAACACTAGAGTGGGAACTTCGGTGTTACTGGCTAGTTGAAGCGAGCACACGGTAAGAAACCGGCTCAACACGTATACTTTAAAACCTAGCGAATGTGTTAGGTGTCGCCCAGCACGCAGCTCTACAGATATCTGTCAGTGAGGCTTTGTGTGCCAGCGCCCAGGAAGAAGTGACACTCCCAGTGGAGTGGGTTCTCAACCCGAGCAGGCAGGGCAGGTCTTAGGCTTCATAAGCCAAATCTACTATCCATCTACTATCCAGTGGGCCATCCTCTGCTTGGAGACAGCCTTTCCCTTCTGCTGGTCTCCGTAACAGACGAAGAGCTGGTCTGAGATCCCGAGGCTATGGATTCTGTCCACATATAAGCGCAGAGCGTGAACGGGACAAAGAAAAGCCAGGGCTGGATCTTCCTCCTCCGAGGGCAACACTTGCAGGTTCACTACCTGGTCCTGGAAGGGAGTGATAGGAACCCTGGGCACATATCCGGGCCGGGGTCTCAGAATCAAATGAGAGTTAGCCGGGCCAAATTCTAGGCACAATTTGTCGACCGAAAATGCATGCAGGTCCCCTACCCTCTTGATGGAGGCCAATGCAACCAGAAGTACTGTCTTAAAGGACAGAACTTTTAACTCTGATGACTGCAAAGGCTCAAAGGGTGGTCTCTGAAGTGCCGAAAGGACCAGAGACAGATCCCAAGAGGGGTATAGTGAGCGGGCGAAGCGGATTTAGTTTCCTTTGCCCACTTCATGAACCTGATGATCAGGTCATGTTTTCCAAGCGATTTACCCTCAACTGCATCGTGATGTGAGGCGATAGCGGCAACATACATTTTAAGGGGGGGGGGACACCTTCGCTCCAGCCCATCTTGCAGTAAGGTAAGCACTGCTCTAATCAAGCAAGTTCAGGGGTTCTCCTGGTGAAAAGAACACCATTCAATGAACAGGTTCCACTTCAAGCCATAGAGGAGCCTTGTAGAGGGGGCTCTAGCGGAAGTCATGGTGTCAACTACTGCCTGGGCTAGGTCACCTAGAACCTCTGCGTCCCATCCAGGGACCAGACATGAGGTTTCCACAGGTCTGGACGCGGGTGCCATAGGGTGCTCCTTCTCTGAGAGAGGACCTGCTCTCCTGAATGGACCAGGGCGGAGCTGTCGCCAGGAGCACTAGTTTGGGGAACCAGGACCGGCTGGGCCAATACGGCGCAACGAGCAAGACCTGCTTCTCGTCCTCCCTGACTTTGCACAGAGTCTGTGCAAGAAGGCTCACTGGGGGAAATGCATACTTGCGTAGACCCCGGGGCCAGCTGTGTGCTAGTGCGTCCGTGCCAAGGGTGCCCTCGGTCAGGGAGTAGAACAACTGACAGTGGGACAGCAAACAGATCTACCTGTGTGGTCCCGAAGCGCCTCCAAATCAGCTGGACCACCTGGGGATGGAGTCTCCATTCTCTCGGAAGCACCTGCTGCCGTGAGAGCTTGTCGGCTGAACAGTTGAGCAGGCCCGGAATATGAACAGCACAGAGTAAAGTGCTGTCCTTACGGACCTGAAGCTGAATGCCCGTTGTACGTGGCCCCCCAGCTGGTGGCAGAGGCATCTGTGGTGACCACAACATGCATGGACACTTGCTCTTGGGGAACACCTGTCCGTAGAAATGAAGGGTCCGACCACGGGCTGAGAGTTTGGTGACAGTGCCGGGTGATAGGAACCCGGCAATAACTGCGCTGCCACGCCCATCTGGGGACTCGGTCGTGCAGCCAGTGTTGAAGTGGCCTCATATGAAGCAATCTGAAGCAAAAAAAGATGCCATATGCCCTAGGAGCCCCTGAAATAGTTTCAGTGGTGCCACTCTTCTGAGTCTGAGTGAGCTCACGCAGTCCAAGACTGACTGGACGTGAGCCACTGTGAGGCGTGCTGTCATGTTGATCGAGTTAAGCTCCATATCGAGAAAAGAGATCCTCTGCCCGGGGGTGACTTTGCTCTTTTCCCAGTTAACCTGTCCGCCGAGGCAGGATGTGCTGGGTGGCCTCCGTCTGCTTCTGGGCAGCCAATAACTGTTGGGCAAAGCTCTCGACTGCGTCGCTGAACAACACAACCTTGGAAGAGGGGCGAGTCCAGGAACCGACATTTATTGGTCTCCCTCATGTCCGCTCATTAAGCCAGAGGTGGCGCTTCTGGACCATCAAGGTGGACATCGCCTTTCACCTGGAAGGTGAGGTCAGTTGCCGCACGGAGCTCCCGAGCACCTGGTAGTAAGACTATACATCAATAATTCGTCATACTTACAGGTTGAGAATCTGAGGAGCAAGTTGGTCCAAATAAACTGGGTACTGACCCATCTTTCAAGACCAAGTTTTGCGAATCCCACGTTGAACTCCGAGATATGAGAAGCAGTAGTCTGTAAAATGACATTTGAGGGATGGTCAAGTTGTTCACGGGCGGACTACGTACAACATAGGCGGGCATTATGCAAATGTATCTTCTAGTGACCATAAAGCAGTAGGATTTGAAACCTAAACAACTCGTAAAGGCAGTTCAGAGTTGATTCTTTCTTTTGGGAGACAATAACTTTATTTATCGTGCACTTTCAACTTTACAACTTTGCAGAAGGTTTATATTCAAAAACAGCTATATTACACACTGCATGAAAGGGAACATTAGAAAACCATAATAGGGGCACTTTAAGGTAATCAATTATTTACTTAAGCCTGTTAAGGGATTTTCTTTTATAAGACCTCAACAAGGTACTTTTCAGGACCATGGGCAGCAGACACATTGTTTTCTGAGAAATACCAGGGGAAAAGATAAACAGGCAAAGCAATTTATATGAGGTATTTTAAGAGAATTTGTATTTATAAAGCCAATTCTATTTTAGGTGAAAATATGTTTGACACAATGCAGTATTTTGACAACATTCATACCTATAGATTTTTGTTACCTATTAGAAGTTTACTGTGTTTACACCAACTGCTCTAAATGTAGTCACACATTTCATGTACACGCCTTGTTTATCTTTTGAATCTTTGCTGTGTTGCTGTTTGGATGACTGTGATTTGGTTTTGAAAGAAAAAGATATACACTGATTGTTTTTTGTCAGTTCTACTTAGAAAATGTACTTAATGTGGTAACATCTATAATAACTGGTTTTGTTGAATTTAAGTAAATTATTTAAGATTATACTGATCATAACTGAATTCAACCAGCCTGTTTTACTGAAGAATAACTGTCAGTAGATGTAACCTGATTTCTCCAGCAAGGTAAAATTACTTAACTTTTTTGTTTTATATGATGAAAGTCCTTTTCCACCATGTAAATGCACTCAAAACATAATTCATGACCCTTAATTAACCTTGTGCCACCTTAGGGACATTTTTTGCCTTTTCATTTTTTTTTTATCACTTTTCCTGTGTTAATGTTAACTGCATAAAATTTGGCACAGATGTGTATTTTATTCTAATTTTACTATTTCACCGCTATTTCCTTAAAAAAAACATGTTTTGCACTAGGTACACAAAATACTCCCTCTCAGCACCTTTTGGACAAAAATGGCCCCATTGAAACCCATTAAAAATGCATTTTTTTTAACCTCAGGGCCATTTAACTATAAAATGAGGCAATCTTTGTTAAGAGGCTTTCATTCTGTTGGCAAGGCTTCAAAATGTAAATTTTTACTATTTTTTATCAGATGGTGCCATTTTATCAGGTTTGGTCTATAAAGCAAATTCTAGCTTTATTCCTGTTTTCTGCTTCGGCATATTATAGAGCCAATTGTATAAATTATGCAGCGATATTTGTGTGGGTGTGTTGGTATGGATGTCAGAGTGTGATTGGTATGTGTGTGTTTGTAATATTGAGTGAGGAAAAACTCAACTGCAAATCTAAAATCCAATCACTGTGTGCACTAGTGGGGTTTTGCTGCATGGCATCCAATGGGGGAAGTCTGTTACTGCGCCCAAACAAAATCTTACTGAAAGCTCATTTTTTGAGACATCAACCTCAAATTTGGAACACAACTTATTTATATTAATGGCTTTGATTTTATATCCGTTTTTGAGTTCAACTTGTTTTTTTAAATATATTTTTTATATAAAATAATGTTCATAAATCATTTTCATAAACTTATATATAACTTTTTTCTGGATTGACTTTCTTTTTTACTTCAGCAATAATCTGCCAAGGGTCTTCTTTAAAATGATACCAAACTTAAGTCTGTGCTCCCAAGCTTCAATTTTTTATGACAGAGTACAAAAATGTCCACGTCAAAAAACTATGGAGCTATGTGTAATTTTTTTTTAAATGAGGCACAAGGGTTAATTTAATTGAAGACATTTTTACACACAATATAATTTAGTTAATTCAAAATAAATCAGTTTAGTTGGGTCCACACAAAGTCCACTTTGGTTTATATTGGTCCAACCTATTTTTTTTATTCATTCTAAGGCTTAATTTTCAAACAATAGTGTCATTCATCGTTATACACAATGTATAATTAACTGCTAAGAAAAGACAGGTGTCAGTACTGACCATAGAACATAATATAACACTGAATCCCTAAATTTACTATCCTAATGCAGTCCCTTGCAAAACATGGGAATGTCTCGGTTACGTATGTAACCCTTGTTCCCTGAGGAGGGAACAGGAACGGATATGTTACGTCAGTGACTGATGAATGGGGTTTCGCTTGGAAAGCTTATCACCTTTGAGTTCTTACAAAACAAGCCAATGGCAAGGAATGCCATGGGTCTGTGGAATTTGCACAGCGTAAATCAGGCCCACCTCGTGGGTATATAAGGAAATACGCTGGCAACATGCAGTTATGTTTTCCTGATGAGGAGCCGAGACTGAACTCAGGTGGTTCCAGCGGTACAGCGGAAGTGGCAGGGAGATGTAACGTCTCCGTTCTCTCCCCAGGGAACGAGGGTTACATACGTAACTGAGACGTTCCCTTTTGTTCAGTCACTTCGAGTTTCGTCAGTGACTGACGAATGGGGTTCCCAGTCTAATCACGCCAACAGCTGTCTTCCAGTGCTCTGCGTAAGTCTGAGCTCCCTGTCGTGAGACTAGCATGGACGAAGGCCTTCTACTTAACACAGGAATACCAAGGTACACTGGGAAGCATATCTCAGTGGAAATATGCAACACAATGCCTACCCGAAGGGAGGACTTAAAGAATACACATATGACCCGAGTACGGGATGCAAATGGAATACCTGGAGGTATACAGCCAGTAGGGTGGAATGTTTCAACCGAGAGAGAGAGAGAGAGAGAGAGAGAGAGAGAGAGAGAGAGAGAGAGAGAGAGAGAGAGAGAGAGAGAGAGAGAGAGAGAGAGAGAGAGAGGGAAAGACACAAGCTCGATGGAGACTTACCATGGAAATGCACATGTGGGGGTCACCCAACGGGGGAACCATGTACATGGAACACCTAGCCAATCACGAGGGCTGACCAACCGGCCATGCACTCTGGTGACGGCATCATCCGTGTAGCAGGAACTCAGGGTCTTGGGAAGAAGAACTCACCTGAGTGAATATTGCACATATCCAGACAAAGAGTGGAATGACAAGCAAGCGATGACACCGAGCGGGTCCTATTACCGGCCACTGGGGGCGAGTAAATGAGAGGACACTGGATCCACTCGGAGATTGTTGAATCTTGTGAATGTGTTGGGTGTCGCCCAGCCTGCGAAGCGCCATGCGCTAGAGCCCAAGAGGAAGCCACACTCCGGGTGGAGTGTGCCTTCACATCAAGGGGACATGGTCGACCTTGCTGCTGGTATGCCAAAGCAATGGCGTCCACTATCCAGTGAGACAACCTTTGCTTGGAGAGAGCCTTTCCCTTCAGCTTCCCACCATAACAGACACAGAGCTGGTCTGAGGTCCTGAAACACTGAATTCTGTCTACATAAGCACGGAGGCCGCGTACTGGACAGAGCAGTGCCAAGGCTGGGTCTGCCTCCTCCGAGGGCAGCGCTTGCAGGTTCACCACCTGATCCCTGAAGGGAGTGGTGGGAACCTTGAACACGTATCCAGGCCGGGGTCTAAGGATCACGTGAGAGTTAGCCGGCCCGATTTCCAGGCACGCTTCGTCAACCGAAAATGCCTGCAGGTCCCCTACCCTCTTGATGGAGGCCAAAGCGACCAGGAGCACTGTCTTCATAGACAGGATTTTAAGCTCCACTGATCGCAATGGCTCAAAGGAAGCTCTCTGCAGGGCAGATAGCACCACTGCGAGGTCCGAAGAGGGTACAAGAGGAGAGCGAGGAGGATTTAGTCTCCTCGCTCCTTGACACCCTGGGGTCAGCAGTCGCGCCGGCGATACCAGCTCGCTTTTTTTCTTAGCAGTGCAAAAGAGACTCAAAATACTCTGTTGATTTTGATCTTACATATAAGTGTTATACATCATTCAAAGCTGTTAAATGTCGTCTTTATTTGTTTACATTCATAATAAAAACAAAATGTTGTTTTTTGTAAAATAAAGAAAATAAACATGATGTCTGCCGTCTCTATCAATGTGAAGTTCATTCTGAAACGGGACAGAAAATGATCTGTAACTCAGCAAATGTTTGTCACACAGACTTGAAACGTATGTCTTTACAACACTTGGAGTCTCTATTTTTAAATGATGTAAATTATATAAAAAACAAATATTCTCTGTTTAAGTAATCCGTATGAAAGCAGCAACATGCACAGTTTCTCAAACGGGGCCTCATTAACTCTAATGTGACCACACCCACTCACGCAAGTGCGATTGACATGCAAATATCCATGTGAAGGAACGTAGAGCTGTAAACGCCCTCCTCACCTCAAACCAAAGAATCAGTGACTTCAGTAACTTACTCTTCTGCTTTTCATCGAGTTTGGAAAACTTTGTGCTGTGCTGTTTCACTTGGATTTACCTCAGAAGAATTAGAATAACGTGATTTGAAGATGAGAAGATTTTCAAGGTAAGAAATGTAAAACTGGTGGCAGACTAAAATGTACATTATGAAATGAGATTGGAGTAAAAACATGAAGCCTAATGTCGTACATGTATGTGTATCTATATATAGACAGAAACATGTTGAAATGTGAACTAGACAGGTAGGCAACCTTTCGATGCTGTAACAACATTTAGTTTTACATTAAATTAGCTCAAATTATATATAGGGAATTTTAATAATTAATCATGAATATGATTAATATATTGCATATTATAGTTAAATTATCGAAGTTGAAAATAGATTGATTGTACACACGAATGATCAATCACAACGAATTATAATTCCGCATTCATATGTCAATGGTCCATTTCCAGATCGATTATATGAGATAACCTTTAATGGAATTAATTTAGCTATCGGACTGTTTGTCCAGCAAACGCCCGTAAGATTAACTTATCAACTTCTCAACAAAGTTATCCCTTCTTATAAACTCCAAGAAAATCAATTTTCTGGCCGTGAACATTAATTTTCCTGTGTTTACAAAATAAGACTACGCAACGTAGTCAATAATGAAAGCTTTGTAGCTAGGATCGAGATCTCATTGACTTTGTAAAATGAGCATTTTAGACAGAAGGCAATCAAGACTATAATGGTTTTAATGGTTGGACTAATAATACATCGAACTACAATTCACACAGAATATATGTATATACACCCGAAACAAACAAAACGAAAAACATTACGAACACGAATTAAAATAGGATGAGAGAGGAAGATAAAAATGAGAGGGAGAGAGAGTTGGGAAGAGAGAGAGAGAGAGAGAGAGAGAGAGAGAGAGAGAGAGAGAGAGAGAGAGAGAGAGATCCGTAGGATCACAGTTTGGCAAAATTCACCTGGACATTTAAACCTTTAAGAGACAACACGGAAAAACAGTCTTAATGCTCTAAAATCTTGGTAACTCAAATATACTTGCATATAGTTCTCATGTGTCTGAGCCCTGCGGCGTGTGTGAGCGGCTGGTCTTTGTGTGTTCCGTTGGAGCGTCACGTGGTTTGCTGCGGTCTGGAGCGCAGTTTCAAAGAAGGCTTAAAGGTCTTTGACGTAAATTACCAAATAAATAATTCAGACTAAGTTCATTTCTGGTGAAATGAACAAAGGAAAAACAAACTTAAACAAAAGAAAAGAAGAGGAAAGATCCCCCAGGGCGGGGATCACGAGTATGATGGTTACATCGGATCGAAGGAGAGGGAATAGTCCAGACCAAAGTCGAAGTTCCCTCGAAGAAGGGAGTTCCCCCAAAGATGCAGTTCTTTCTCCCCCCTCCTTACTCTTACTTCACTTCTCTAAGATCCCCAAAGATGAGGTGCTTGGTGGTCTTCTTTAAAGACACTTCTGTTTACGCCTCCTCTGGCGTGAATGCACGAATCAGCTGGGAGGAAAGTGTGCGGATAAGTGTTCCTTTGTTCCCTCGAGATCGACTTTGCATGTTTCATGACCGTGATGTAAAAATGCGTTCAATTTTACTCCAGAGATGATAAAACATAGTAACATACATTTTACGGTTTGCACCCATATATACATGGTTTGGTCAGATCAAGAGGATTCTAAAGGTGTGAAGAACGACATACAAACATTATAGGAAAAAACAGTTACATTAAAAATGCATCTAAAAGCACCTCTGTTCATTTAGAATTATAATACGATCACATCTAACCCCAATGGAACATGGGCAAACATAAAACATATCGAATATATCATAGTACAAGTCTCTCAATTGAGGAGATTGGAGAAATGTTCTTGTGTGTGTGTGTGTGTACTGTGGACGTGGCCGGGTCATTCAGCGGTGAAGATGTGGTGAACTTTTGCTCACCCCCCTCCCGGGCAATGATATGTGTGCGCGTATTCTTTGAATTGATGAGTTTTAAGTCTGGATTACAATGACCAGTGTGGTTCATTACACAAGGTTGTCTGTGTTTGTGAGGTGTCCTGCAGAGGGGACACCACGGGATCTCCGGCCAGAGAGGCGCCCCTGTTGGGTCACATGTGGTAAGACAGAGGACCCTGTGATTACTTATCAGCGAAAAACGCTGCGGGGGGGGGGGGCACTTCTGGCATCGGTAATTTAATTAAGTCCAAGAACCATTTGCTGGTGTGTGAATCGGTAACTTAAAAAGTCCCATGACATCTGTTTTTGTCACAATCTGAAGAATGGAGGAGTATTTGAATCTTAGTTGATTAAAACTACATGATTGCGCTGTTCATCTGATTATTGCTACAATGCTAAATTATATACATGTACAAGACGAGGATGTTTTTATATATGAGTGTTTACTCTAACTTGGTGAATATTATAATGTTCAGACCCATGTTTACTGTTAAATACTGTGGATATTTTGTGGATGTCTGCTCAAACCGTAGATGTATAATATGGTAACAATAATGTTTAATAGATTGGAGCGGTTCGATCGTTTCAGTAAATGTTCTCTGCACGCGCTGTGAGTTCGAGTCAGTCGCGCTGTGCGTTTGAAAAGCAAAACGCACCAAACATTAGGCTTCATGGTTTTACTCCAAATGTTTCCATTCGTTATGAAATGAGATTGAAGTAACATGATAATCAATATATTTTCTCTAGTGTAGTGTTACTGAAGTGTTCCTTTTTAACGATTTATAGGCCGCCTACTATAGGCTATTGCTATTATTTTATGCAGCACTGCACAAAGCCTATATGCCTACAAGGCATAACAAACCTGGTATTCATTATTTTATATATATATATAAATATATATATATATATATATATATATATATATATATATATATATATATAAATATATATATATATATATATATATATATATATATATATATATATATATATATATACAGGTCATTCTCAAAAAATTAGCTTATTGTGATAAAGTTCATTATTTTCCATAATGTAATGATAAAACTTAAACTTTAATATGTTGTAGATTCATTGCACACCAACTGAAATATTTCAGGTGTTTTATTGTTTTAATACTGATGATTTTGGCATACAGCTCATGAAAACCCCAAATTCCTGTCTCAAAAAATTAGCATATCATGAAAAGGTTCTCTAAATGAGCTATTAACCTAATCATCTGAATCAACTAATTAACTCTAAACACCTGCAAAAGATTCCTGAGGCTTTTAAAAACTCCCAGCCTGTTTCATTCAATCATGGGTAAGACTGCCGACCTGACTGCTGTCCCTGACTGCTGTCCATCATTGACACCCTCAAGCAAGAGGGTAAGAGACAGAAAGAAATTTCTGAACAAATAGGCTGTTCCCAGAGTGCTGTATCAAGGCACCTCAGTGGGAAGTCTGTGGGAAGGAAAAAGTGTGGCAAAAAACGCTGCACAACGAGAAGAGGTGAGAAGAGGAAGATTGTGGAGAAGGACCGATTCCAGACCTTGGGGGATCTGCGGAAGCAGTGGACTGAGTCTGGAGTAGAAACATCCAGAGCCACCGTGCACAGGCGTGTGCAGGAAATGGGCTACAGGTGCCGCATTCCCCAGGTCAAGCCACTTTTGAACCAGAAACAGCGGCAGAAGCGCCTGACCTGGGCTACAGAGAAGCAGCACTGGACTGTTGCTCAGTGGTTGCATGTCATTCGGAAATCAAGGTGCCAGAGTCTGGAGGAAGACTGGGGAGAAGGAAATGCCAAAATGCCTGAAGTCCAGTGTCAAGTACCCACAGTCAGTGATGGTCTGGGGTGCCATGTCAGCTGCTGGTGTTGGTCCACTGTGTTTTATCAAGGGCAGGGTCAATGCAGCTAGCTATCAGGAGATTTTGGAGCACTTCATGCTTCCACCTGCTGAAAAGCTTTATGGAGATGAAGATTTCATTTTTCAGCACGACCTGGCACCTGTTCACAGTGCCAAAATCACTGGTTAATGGCTTACTGACCATGGTATTACTGTGCTCAATTGGGCTGCCAACTCTCCTGACCTGAACCCCATTGAGAATCTGTGGGATATTGTGAAGAGAAAGTTGAGAGACGCAAGACCGAACACTCTGGATGAGCTTAAGGCCGCTATCGAAGCATCCTGGGCCTCCATAACACCTCGGCAGTGCCACAGGCTGATTGCCTCCATGCCACGCCACATTGAAGCAGTCATTTCTGCAAAAGGATTCCCGACCAAGTATTGAGTGCATAACTGAACATAATTATTTGAAGGTTGACTTTTTTTTGTATTAAAAACACTTCTTTTATTGGTCGGATGAAATATGCTAATTTTTTGAGACAGGAATTTGGGGTTTTCATGAGCTGTATGCCAAAATCATCAGTATTAAAACAATAAAAGACCTGAAATATTTCAGTTGGTGTGCAATGAATCTAAAATATATGAAAGTTTAATTTTTATCATTACATTTTGGAAAATAATGAACTTTATCACAATATGCTAATTTTTCGAGAAGGACCTGTATATACAGTATGTGTGTGTGTGTGTGTGTGCATTTTGTACATTTCTAAAAGCAATTTTAACCAGAAAAATCTAAAATGTATTCCCAAAATCATGCAGCCCTATAGTTTCTCTGGAAATCAGCATGTTCACAGCTGTTTTTTTTTTTTTTTTTTTTTTTTTTTTTAGGATTAGTTTTGAGTTGACAAAACCAAACCAATCCAACCAGGCGTTGTTGGTACCATGATGCTGATCATCAACTTTCTCTGTCAACTCAGAGGCTTTGATCCTCAGTTTAGGACTTTAGGTGTGAAATCAGTAGCGAATAGCCAATCACATGCTGAGAAAGAGTGAAACTGTGATTCATTTCTCACGAGAGAAGCAGTCCAATTCACTTATTAAATAAAAGTATTAAAATATTAAGAATTTTAAAAAATTCACACCGCAAGAAGAAAATAGCTGTCTATGAAAGAGGACAACTAAAAGAAAAAGTCTCGCTACTGTATATCAGTGCAAGTAAAAGTTGTGAAGTTATTTTATATAGTTGATAAAAGTATAGAGAGAATTGAACATTTAAGCTCACATGTATTTTATAGCTTCATTTATTGATTTGAAAGTGTATTTATATTAGCTTTATATATTTATTAATTTCAACTCTTCATAATAATAATTGATGAACTAAAATTGTACGTGTGATTGATTAAGGGTATAACAATTACATAATATCTAAATCATACAAATTTATTATTCTAAATAAGCATTATTAAAAGGCAGACAATTTTGCCTTTAAAAATCATTTGCTATGTAGTGACCTTTAATTTGTAGTAGAAACAGGAGGAGTGACTTTATCGCATCAGACATGTCACTTTGCTCACAGCTGATTGGTCCAAGTTCGGTTTACAAACTATTTTTTTTAAGTCTCTCCTCATTCTTTGTGCAAGGTTCCTCATAATGATAGGGCCTGATAGCACCTGATAGGGCCAATATAGGGGAGTGAAACACATCAATATTCATGAATGTATTTACACCTCCTCGCAGAAAGTTTTCTTACACAAAACATGTCTTACAAATTTTAAATCATTTTACAATTTTCAAAATTCTTGTGAAGAAATAATCAGTATGGGTTTCATGACCATTTATTTTTTCACAAACCACACATAAACGTTATTATCTCAAAACTACAAACTTTTACATACATGCTGCTTACATACTCTTGTAGCAGAGTTTGGTGTAATCAGACTTTAGCCATGAAAATGAGTATCAGAAATAAACACAAATGTCAGAGCATGTCAGAACACCTCCAGGACCCAGAAAACACCTCAGTCCCCAAAGGGTTAAGGAACCTGATAACCAGGTCATGCTTCTCCACAAACTTACCTTAAACTGCATTGTGATGTGCGGCGAAAGCAGCAACATACACTTTGAGGGTGGAGGGTGAGAGCCTTCGCTCCAACCCATCTTACAGGAAGGAAAGCATGACACTGATCAGGCATTTTCTGGGGTCTTTTCGGTGAGAAGAACACCAGGTGACGAAGAGGTTCCACTTCAATGCATAGGCGTGTCAAGTAGACGGGGTGGTAGGGTACTCAACCCTACCTCGTCCCATCCAGAAGCCACACATGTAGGTTCCAAAGATCGGGACGAGGGTGCCAGAGGGTGCCCAATCTCTGAGAAAGGAGGTCCTTCCTCAGAGGAGTTGGCCAGGGAGGGGTTGTCGCGAGGTACAGCAGTTCGGAGAACCAAGTCCGCGTGGGCCAATGAGGCGCAACCAAAAGGACCTGCTCCTTGTCCTCCCTGATCTTGCACAGGACTTGTGCAGGAAGGCTCACTGGGGGAAACGCATACTTAAGGAGGCCCCGTGGCCAGCTGTGTGCTAGTGCATCCGTGTCGAGGGTCCGCTCGGTCAGGGAGTAAAACAGGCGGCAATGGGAAGAGTCATGGGGGGCAAACAGATCTACCTGTGCGTCGCCGATCTGTTCCCAAATCAGCTGAACCGACTGGGGATGGAGTCTCCATTACTCCGGAAGTGGCTGAAACCGTGAGAGAACGTCAGCTGCATGGTTCAGGTCTCCGGAGAAGTGAATGGTTCGAAGCGACCTCAGATGCGTTTGACCCCACAAGAGGAGATGGCAGGCGAGTTGCGACATACGGGGGGAACGTAGACCACCTGCTCGGTTGGTGTACGCTATTGAGTGTACGGCCGTGAGGTTGTCCACGGGGTGAAAGTCTGATGGCAGGTCGGAGTAACTGGTACTCGGAGCGTGCCTGGTTGCCATGCTCATCTCGGGACTCGATCGCGAAGCCAGTGCTAAAGCAGTCTCATATGAAGCAGTCCGAGCGGGGCTGCCGCTGCAGACGTCATATGCTATAGGAGTCTCTGAAAAACTTCAGTGGAACTGCACTTTTGCTATGGAAATTACAAGCAGTGACTGCAGTGATTAGCAGTGACTGCGCACACTTGCTCGTAAGCCGAGTCAACCGAGTTGACCATACCGAGATAAGAGATCCATTGCACGGGGGAGAGTTTGTTCTTTTCCCAGTTGATATGAAGGCCCAAACGGGCGAGATGCCGGAGCACGCATGACACCCACCACGGTATAGCGGATTCCCTGGAAGCGGGGAGGAGACCGTGCGAACTGAATCGCATAGCCCAGCCTGATGGTTCTCGTGAGCCAGCGGGACAGATTGGAAAGCTCCAAAAACTGAACCAGCAGGGTCATGTAAACCACAGACATACCCACGATGGGGCATTAAAGCGGAATGACCAGCCCGGACATGGGAGGCGGAGCGTGGGATGTCGGGGATGTGGGGGCACGTCATATGCCGCATCCTGACAGAGGATGTCTGCCACCGGGGGAAGGAGTGGCCCTGCAACCACTTCCTGGAAAGAACTGCAACCCATCTCTGAGCTGCCCATAACAGGTGCGCTGCATCGCCTGGCGTTCGGCAGGCTGAGGGCTGGTACGGGCTGGGGAGTCTTACTGCGACTACCTCTACAGCGTGGCCCATGGCATTTCCTTGTATATATTATATTGTATTTCAGTTTAATTAAATTGTACTTTATTAAACTGAACAAGAGGCAAAAAATATTTTTTTTTGAGTATGATTGGGTTTATAATGCCAATTGTGATTTTCACTTTGATGCAACATAATGTGTATAACAACCTCAAATCACAGTTTTTCACAGCAGCAAAATTTGCCTATCAGCAAGGAGCAGCCAAACACAAACCTTTTCTTCTTCTTTGTCCTTCAGAGGGAATGTCCTGTAGCCGACATGAGTCACGACTATATTGCCCTCTATAGGTCTGGTATTGTTGAAGTGCGCATGTGACGGATGTGTCCTTGAGTTTTATTAGAAATTGTATATTGGGTCAATGTAACTTAATTAAGTTAAAACAGCATTCCCTTGTTTTATGTTACATAAACCTGAGGGTGGGGTTTCAAGAGCTTGTGTGTGTTAGCAGCTCCGATTACTTCACACAGACGCACTAAAATGTCAGAAACTGTTCTACCTTTTATGTTTAAAGAGTCATGAAACCCAAAACCAAAATTTCTGAGATTTTAACAGAGGTATGTGTGTTGAACACCATTGAAGACAATGGTGACATTGAAGACAGTTAGCATCTGTTAGATTTAATAGTAGAGTGAAAATGGTTAAATTTGAGTTTTTTTTCAGCTTTTCCCTTCCGGGTTTAAAATTTTCATCGTGTCCACCACGTCACAGGTTGTGACGTGGCAGTGCACTGTGAGTGCGTTGATGACTCATAGTTGTCTCATAATTATTAATGAGACTGAGTTTTCAAATCCTATGAGAAGACACTGTATCTTAATTATTCATGACACCACGTGGATCTTTCCAATGACAGACATGTCAAACTGTGATATCGCGTAGTAGATGAGAGAGACAATCATGGGGACATGGTTGCAATCTGCAATAAAACAGAAAGAAGAAGAAGACAATCATGGGATACAAGTGTTTGTTTTCGTGGTGCAAAAGTCCAAGTGGGTTGAATGTTTCCCCGCGATGCTGCCAGGGCTAGGTGGCTCTGGGCGGTTGGTTTAACCACGGACACATCAACCACAGACACATCTAAACTATATGTGTGTGTGCCGCAAACATTTTTCTCGAGAGAGCATTTGAATGGTGGACTTCGGCCTTGTTGACGACCAATGTAGGTTGCGTCTTGCCAAGTGATGCGGTACCAAGGGCTTTTCTATCCCCTCAGAGGTATGTGTGTGTCTAAAAAACTGAAGTTTTCTTTTTAAGCGGAAAATTAATTATTTTCAAATGCATATATAGTGTGTATATAAACAACTATATATTTTATAATTACATTATAATTATACATGTACGATCACTGTAGGCTAATATATGTAGCAGGGCATTCAGTTACTTTTGAAAGGACAATAATAGAGTGTCAGTGTATTTCATTAGGCTTTAACTTTGCCAGATATTAAAAAAAAAAAAAAAATTCTAGCATTTCCTCATGTTTTACCACTGATTTTTAGTGACAGTCGATATGCATGGGCCACTGGCGATGACAGTGATTACCATACCACACCCACTCCCTCCCTTCTCACAGCCATCCTCGCCCATTTAAGTTGCATTTTTCAAAAAGATTGTGAGCTAGACTTGAGCTGAAAGAGGGGGGTTTCATGACCCTTTAAACGGAGTCAGACAAAGATGGAGAGACTCAAGAAGAAGTGACAACACGCAGAATGCAACAGGACGTCTCTGAATGGTTAGTTGGTGAATTTATGTCGCTGATGTGGCGTTAACAATCTTCAATTAGCATATTCTTTCATGATAATCTATAAATCGCTCATATAGGAACTGTTATGAGATGCACACTGTAAGGACTGGGCGAGGGGTGAATCTCAATAACTAAATACATCCTAGCTAAAATCCCAAAGCCTTCAGGCCCAAAAAGCCTGGATGTAAATTAACATACACATACACACACACAACCACACTCATCCCCCACAAGTGAAGCCCGCTCCGGACAGAGCGCGGTGTCCAGTTACGAGACATTTTTATGACTGACTGGAATGTCCCACAGAAGTGGGGTTCTAAAAGAGAAAGAAACTTCTCTTTTTAAAAGACATTTATCCAGATATATTCGATGTGTTTTTATGTGTGTCTATCTGTCCATGTCACATTGGAATGACTATGATTTTATCGTAGCTTAAAGTGAAGTATAAATACCTTCATTATGCATTTTAAAAATAACTGTCTATTCCCATAACTTGTACACATAGTTCTGGACACCTCCAGAATGCTTTCGGTGTGATCAATCAGAATACGTACAGTAATATCCAGTTAAATATAGTTTACTATGTTTTCCATCTTTGGAGTGAAAAGAGACCAAAACTAACATCACTGGTGTTCTTAGATAACAGCGTTTACGACCCAAAGGAATGTTCACAGAACTGTGACTCTCTCTGAATTCTAAGCAAGGAGGAGAAATGAATCCTGTATTCAATTATATATATATATACGCTATTATATATCCACTTGAGAATTGTATGAACAATGTATCTAAGTTCCCTATTTCATGAGTTGCCTTTTTGTGGTTTGGTCTATGTTTCTCGACAACTCTAATGGAATAATGTTTCAAACTTTGCCAACTAATGTTTAACCAAATCCATTTGTGGCAAGTTTGGTCTCGATAAACTCCAATCTTCGTTCCCCATTTGTTAATTGACATTACATTTTGCTAAACTTTGTGACACATTAATATTATAAGAAGTGTGAAGATTCTTCTCTTAAACACCCAATGGAACTAGAGATTTAAATTCCTGGTTATACCACAAAGGATCATAAAATCTCCCTCCAAAGGGACAGCTCCTGATTGGACCCTCTTCCAAAAGAAGGCGGAAACGTCAGGTCTTCAAAAGGACTGAACACCAGTTTCTTCTCTCTCTCTTTTGCTCCTTTGCTCTCTCTTGCTGCTCTTGGCCTCTGCTCTCTGGAGCTCTTGCCCTCTCTCTCCCCCGCTCTCGCCCTCGGAAAAGGCCTCGGCAGGAGAACAAGTCGGGTGGAGCAGACGATGGGTATAGTAGCCATGTAGATGCATAGAGACAAATGACCCAAATCAAGATCAGGGTTAAAACAGATTTATTCAAGCCATCTAACTCGTCTCACCTTTATTTTCCTTTGACTTCTTTTCCATTAAAAGTCTCGGTTCTAAGTTAAGTTTTGCTGCAAAGTTTCGTTTAAACGTTTCGACTGCAACGCGCTTCCAACTTCAAGGACTTTCATCCAGCTGCCAACACACCACGTGATTGGCTGCCCAAGATCTAGCAGGCACGAGGAGACCGCCAGCCAAGCAACGGACCCGGGAAACCCCCTTTACACCGACAAAAGGGGATCCCCAAAGCAACGCAAGGACAAGCAAGTAGCCTCCAGACTCTTAACTGAACTGGTGCATTGATATAAAATTGAATTACCCGCCTAAGAAACGATAGAAGGGTAAAATTAATTATTGATGGTTCGTTCAGGTTGTGTCTTATAAGTGCATAGAATCTCGGGATTTCACCTCACTCTTAAACTTATTCTTCCTTACTCTTTTTCTTTCTGCAACTTGTATGAATGCGTGTGTTTGTGTTAGATATTAGTTTTATGTGTTAGTCTTATAATCAATAAAGTATTGTTTGTATTTGAAAAGAGAAGCATTACTTGTGTTATGTGCTTACGAATTTATTGTCTTGAACTACGACCTAAGCTACTTATGCTTTTACCCTTGAATTATTTCTTAATTTAGCTGTTAGCTGGGAATTAGTCTTTCTTGGCCAGGAAGATATTATATTTCCTAGAATTAATAACTGCTTATGTTTTCCGTTCATTGGATGAACTGATAAAATGATCATACTATTGATTCTGCTACAGTAAATTCTGAAAATAATTAAATTATTAATTATTGATCATAATCCGTTATGAATAATAATTAGTCATATTTATACGTGCGTACAAACGCTACAGTATTGGTGGAGAATGCGGGCAGTTTAACCTAAATTGTAAGCATATACGAAGTAATTTATCTTTTCATTTTGTGCGGATGAGAGATCCGAACCTCGAGAGTCTGTGTGTGACGTATGGAGAGCGTGCAGCGCGCGCCCTGTTTGAATGATCTGCTGCCTGAGTGAATGCACCCCAGAGAGAGCTGTTACTCTAGTCTGTCTGCCTCCATATTTGTCTCTATTTTCAACTGCAGTAAAATAACCCAAGATATAAAATATCACACAACAATAAGGTAAGAATTGAGCGTGTTCCTCAATTTCTGAAATACCTTGATTATAGCTTTGCTGACGTCTGCGTGTTCCAGCGTCTTTCAAAGCTATATATATGTGTGTATCAGCCAGAGAGCTTAGCGAAATTATACTGCAGTAATTACATATAACCATATGATAACGAATATTCTCCTCACAGAGCGATGAGCGTGTTCCTCATCTAACGTTATATGTATCTGATTCACAGTGCGTGTTCCACTGCGATCCGTGATAAACATCATAGAAGCCTTGGTTATATTTATCGGATTGTCAATGCGTGTTCCATTGCAATCCCAGTAATAAACATAGAGCGATGAGCGTGTTCCTCATCTAACGTTACATTTATCTGACTCACAGTGCGTGTTCCACTGCGATCCTATATTGATCTGATTGCCAATGCGTTTTCCATTGCAATCCCAGTAATAAACAGCTGTTTGTCTATGTTTGCTTGTATGTTTGTGTCTGTTCAATTAATTCTCGTGTAAACACTGCGTGTGTCCGAGTGTAATTGAATAAGAGTTATTTTAAAGTTGTGCTCAAGTAAAGCTTGACGTGAAACTTAACCAACAGTTAAGAACCCTTTTGTTTTGTTTGCTCAGATAACATTGCACAGATACGATCCGCCCGAGATCGCTATTGTTCCATCTATATTACAGCGCAAAGCTGTTGCTTCCGTTAAAGTTAGACTCACTCGTAAAAAACTGAGTGAAGCCCCACGTCGTAAGAACAGAGCTTCTACGAGTGGTGTCCCTTATTTGTACAGTTTGAAATGCGTCGACATTTCACGTGATATGATCGACTGTACGTGCATATTCTATGAACATTGTTGAAATGCGTTCATGAAATGTTCATGAATTGAACATGCGTAACTGTTTACAAACTGTTGCTATTCACATGTTCACCCACTAGCGTTTGTTTGGTTGCCCTAGTTACGATCGTGACACGGAAATCTTAACCAACGCTTCCGGGGGAATTCTGACCTCACAGTGTAAACAAACCCTTTTGGTGGCTAAGCCAGCTAACCCTTTGCTAAGCTAACCAAAGCAGTTTTTACAGTGAGGCCTATATGCTAAAGCCTTAAGCATTATTTACGGTTATCAGTAGTGTTAACATCAATGGTTAAATACAGTGTCTGTTTGAACAACGTTAAAGTGATTTAACCATTTAAACACCTTGACTTTATACCTGTTGGTCTTTTCTTCTTTCTTATTTACCTTTCCCATATCTTACTTAACCCATAGTTTCCGTGAAAAGGAAGTCGTTTGCAATTATTAATTCCTTTACCTGCATTTTACTTGAAAAAGAAAATACTGGTTTATGATTATTAATTGTCAAATTCGAATTAGATTTTTTTTTTTTATTTAAAGGAATTATTAAATTAAAATTTAAAATTCTATTTTTCTAAACAGGTAATTTCTAACGATTTCTCGATTTATTTTTAATAAATCTAATTTCATAATTTCTAAAATTCTCTTTTAGATCGAATCACTTCAGGCTAATAAATTTTAAACTTTGAAAGTTAAGAACTTATTCCACCAACATTTTCCCTATTATAAAATATTGTTAGACTCATACTTGCTCCTTATTGTTATTGCGTTGTATCCTCCTTTTCTCATTCCTTTCAGTTGTGGTTATAAACTTAACCATTCTATTTTACTTATTCAGTTACCTTTTTATTTAATTTCCCTTTTTCTTATTTTGTCCATTATCATTAGTACTTTCTTTCATCTTTATTACTTCTTCCTTACCCTTTTTGTTGCTTGGGAGTGACACACCTGAGCCTCAATAGGAGACATTGGTATCTCACTACGAGCTTCAAATAAATCAGAGATAACCCTCTCTTACAGTTTTATTTGTGAATGTTTAGTTGTTTGGCAACTGTCAATTCTATACTCGTAGTTCGACAAAGGCTCCAGCCATTTGTGGATACAATCTCCTTACCTCCTTCCCTTCTCACATCTTTCCTGGGCTATCCTGTTTTATTCCATCCCATTCCTCGCACTTGTAGGGAACACACCTGAGAGAACCATCAATCGATTCAAAAGAAAGAGAAAGACAATCTTTCCAAAGAAATCATTAGGTATTTGATTTTTAATCAAACCCTCTCTGTTCTCCATACTCTCCCTGCATCTGTTTACGCAATTTACAATTTGACATCTCATCCAAGATCAATTAACAGAGACAAGTGTTGAGCAACCGTCGCCTTCAAAGCACCTCGCTGTAAGCGGTCCAACTGACGGAGTGTGGTGTCAATCCTGTCAAACTCAGAAAAGAGGTATCAGCATTATTATTGTATTATTTTTCGTTGTAAACATAAACAATAATATTGTTTACCTTTCTGGAAACAGATTCTCTTTGATAGGAAGCATTTACGAGAAAAATAATATTTCTCCTAGTTAAAGATTTTCTTTCTTGTTTTCTTTCGAAATTGGTTTTTAACCTCTCTCTCTCTTTTTCCCTTACTCAGTTGAGTGACATAGTCCTCACATCACGAGTTGAAACCAGCTTTTCATTGATAGAAAATATTTATAAAAAATATTTCTCCCATTGAAAAAAAAACCTTACAATTGAGATTTGTTTTAACCTTTTTCTCTCTTTCCCTCACTCAGTTGAGTGACGAAGTTTCCCCATCACTAGCCTACCTGTCTACACTGAGACCAACACGTAGACATTACAACATTTCACTATTAGTGTACCGTCACTGAAACGACACTTAGCTGTTCAACCACATATAGGCTTACATTCCACACAGATCTGTGTCAGTCTCTTCACCCCAGCGTACCAACATGTCGTGGACGACGAACCCCACTGCCCAAAGGGACGACGTGGACGCCTGGCTCAGAGGCATTACAGACTGCCTCACACCAAAGACAATTGAACTGTTATTATTTTTAATAATAATCATAATTCTGAGGAGATTCCTGACACATGATTCAAGCCAGAACCACAACCATGTGGAACTAACCAAGATCACCTGTTCCTTAAGCAATGCCTTCACAGCCCAGCTGAAACTAAGCGACAAGCACATCACCCACCTTCAGGAGGAGCTGACATGTGCCCAGAGCCGCATAGACAAGCTGGAAGTGAAAGTCCAGGACGACTTCAAGCGTCAGACCACTGAGTTCCTGAGAGAGCTGATGCACACTCAACACTGCACAGACCAGCTCAAAGCAAAAGCTCAAGACAAACTCAAAGTAACTGATGAAGTGGAGCAAGAAACAAAGAAACAACTCGAGAAGCTCCAAGAAGCCCTTTCAGTCACTGAACGTGACAAACTAGACTTAAAGACTGTCCAAAAGCACCTGGTAAACCAACTCCAGTCTGCTGAACATCAGCTAGAGAAAGCCAAAGCTGACATTAAAGATAAGAACTCTGAAATTAATGCTCTGAAAGACCACCTGGAAAGGTGCAGCGCTGAAATGGACCATCTGACCCAACAGCGAGATGACGCCAACGACGAGCTCTACGCGGTCAGAGATGAACTCCAGCACATTTTCCAACAGAAACCAGAGCCAAGAAGGGAGAGACCTCCCTCGGCAACACCCCTGCTGAGCAGAACAGAGTCCTCCATCCAAGAACTGGCATACAGTGAAAGAAGTGAATGGCCACAACCCAAAACGTCACAGGCCTTCACCACAGAACTGTTCACTGACAACAAGCAACGAGAGCTCATCCAGCCAGACTCCAACGCTGCACAGGGGATGACCTTTAAAGATCTCAACCAGCTGGTTAAGAATATCACTCAGTTCAACCCGAACTCCACAGAGGGTCCCGACATCCAGACCTATATCCGAGGTATCAACTTCCAGCTAGAGGTGAGACCATATATGACTGACAGAGACAGGTTCTATCTCCTCAGATCCACATCCAGTCCAGAGGTACGAAGCTTCCTAGACCGACAACCTGCTCATGTCAAGTCAAACTACCAGCTGCTAGGTGAGACACTGATTAAAGAATTCACAGGCCCAGAGTCGGAACACGGTGTGTTAATCGCCTTGGAAACCAAACAAGGTCGACAAGAGACTCCCCAAGCCTACTACCACCGCTTTCGACAAGCTTACTTTGGTGCACATAACAAACTTGAACATGAAGAGGATGTGAACTTCAAAACCCTCTTCCTAAGAAACCTGCACCCCGGATTGAGTCGTCATCTTGGTATCATGGCCTGCCCAGGCACAATGACAATCCAACAGCTACGTGACCTGACACACAAGGCCTACATCAAACAAAAGATGACCCCAAAGAAAGGTTTGAAAACATCCACAGTTTCAAACTCCTTCGGCCAAGACACAAGTCTTGCACTGGAAGACAACCAGTGGCATGACAACACAGTTCTTCGTAAGAAGCACAGAGAACATGACTCCCATGCCGCTGACAGATACCACACCAACCGAGTGGAAAAGTCATGGGACCAGCCATGCTTCTCAAGTAAACCACAAGAAGGAAACCACTGGAAACCTAACTGGACATCCAAAGGCCATCAACCAACGCATCCAGAAGCACTCCATGTGGGTACTCAACAACGAAACCCACCTTGGCACCACTCAGTTAAACACAGCACCGAGTATGCCCAAGAACCAGGCAGTTTAACCTCAGAAGACATGGAGCAACTAATGAGGCAACTGAAAGTTTTCATCGGAAACGAGGTAAACATGGATGACGAACAGGATGGCGATGGAACGGAAGACCACTGATTCATCTGATACACCTTCATAATGAACATGACGACCACTTGTTCTACAACAACACAGAACAATTGGCCTCTCACAGTCAACCACTGACAAACACCCAGAGGTACCAGAAAACACCATCCTGGCTACCCATCACTTATAAAGAAACCACCAAACAAGCTCCAAACTCAAGAACCATGTGTGTGCTATAGCAACAACAGTAAGCACAGAAGGTCAGAAAGTCTGTCACAACCAGAAGGCATCATCGCAAGAATGCAACAACGGAGACCAAGTTTCGCACTACATCTTCACACATCCTTGCCAAACTACCTCCCAATGTCTGCCAAAGAACTTCCTGCCTTACTGGATTGACCCCCAGCAGATCACAGAAGATCCCTTTCCCAAGGCAAAAATGCAACAAGCTCATCAAAGCTAAGCCATCAAGCAAGGGGGGGGGGGGAGCAAAACAGACTGAAACAGATCTGACCATATATACATACATACATGCACTACACGACACCCCTAAAATACTCACTAACGTACAAAAGTTAGCCACCTCTACCGTGCAAAACATTCAACAAATATGTTTTCCCCCACAGGTAGAAACTAACTTCAGAAACTAGCTTAACAACTTAGTTACACTTTCCATAGGAAACATGGTCACTACTCATCCAACAAGTACACCTGAGAACACCTCTCACTACATCATGATACCTGACACCTCAGCTGTGCAACCGTAGTTATAAGTCATATCAGGAACACTCAACTGCTTTGTTTTGTTTTACTTCTTCCTTCCTTTCCTTCTTCTTTTATTAGGTAAAATGCCTGTCCACCCCATAAGGGTCAAGGTCACAATAATAGGATTGACACACCACGCCTAATATTTGTAAGTCACCTTAAAACGAATGTGTGCCAGAGAACTCCCTGCATCATTCGTATCACAAATTGAAAGGTAAATTGGTCTAAACCTAGAACAATTTAGAAGAGAATAAAACAAACAAATCAAATTTAGTCACAAAGTTGATCAATCACCGTACCAAACCAAACTAGAATAACGGTCCTAAAATTGAACTAAACTTTATTCAACGAGATTGACTATATTGAGAGAGTGAACCTGTTTAGGCCTAGATAATCTAATGCCCTGCACCAGTAAAGTGACCAGTCATGGAGGTGTTGTCTTGTTGTTTGCTGTGTGTGTTGTGTTCCTCTCGCCCACAATAAAGGCAGTATGTTCCGGTCCTACAGTCCCACAACCCGCTGGGACCACCTGGAGACATTGATGAGAGTCATGTCAGCTCTATTCCTGCCCAAGGTCGCCAGTGATTCAAGGCCCGGAGCCAAGAGCAGCGCAGGCGGGGACAAGCTGATGGCGCACAAACCAAGCCAAAGCTCCCACGACAAGACCGGCCCTAACCACCCGTCGATCGCCACACCAGCCCCTACGCCAAGACTCCTGGGGAACCTGATCAAAAGGGGGTGGGCCCGGAAACTCTACCTACCCAACACTCTAGACAATGAGGTGAGCCTTGAAGCCCTGGTAGACACCGGCTCAGACCTCACTCTAATGTCAGCTCAACTTTTTGAAAGACTCAGTGCTAAAGCTAAGAGCGAAGATCAAACTCTTATTCCCCAAATGTGTGAGCTGAACGTGCAGTTGTACAGCAAGAACGACCTCCGGCTCGAACAGAGAGCTCCCATTTACCTGACAATTGGTCCTTTGAGTCCTACCCACCCGGTGTACATCTCACAATTGGACACGTACCCCTTTCTGATTGGCAAAGATCTGCTAGAATGTTTTGAGCTTTTATTAGACTTCAAACACCTGACAGTCTGGGCCCAAGTTCAAGAACCCCTCCAGTCACAGAGGTCACGAGAACTACAACAAAGCCAGACTCCAAGGTCACAGAGTTCCCCGGAACTCCAGCAGCCATCCATGGGTACACAGCCTCAGCACCAAGTCAAGGTTCAAGTTCGCTACCCTGCACCTTCCAGCTCGCCAAAGTCCACGCAATGCCCACTCAACGATGCGTGACCTAATGCAGAAGGCCTCTAACACAGAAGGCCTCTTCTGAAAGAATTCCTAAAACCCCACTGATTTTGAACTCCAAAACCAAAAGACACTGCACGAACACAGTGCAAGACTCTGCTAAAAGGGTCCCTGATCAGCATAGGACATAGAACTTTTAAAAGTAGATGAAAATGTGTGCTCAAAGAGTTGCAAGACTCTGCATTCGTAAAATTAGAATTTTACTGATTTAAAAGAATCTTAAATGGACGTGTAAATCTCAACGGCCAATAGACTATGCACGACTCTTTTGAAACAAACAGTTTCTAGATGCTGGTTGAATTGGCACTGCTAAACATTAGGTTTCCTGACAATGAAGGGTTACAAGAAACACTAGCTCCAAATAGGGCATACGTCACCTTGCCGCCAGAGTGTAGGAAAACCACCTCAGCCTTAAACTACTGTTAACCTACAGGCGTGCATTTGATCTTTGTGATCCAACTAGAACACAACGTGCAATACGCATTTTTGATCGCTGGCTTGTCTAAATGCAGATAAAACGATAGCTGGAATTGACATCTCTACTTTAAGTGAAAGGGTCTTAGATTTCCAACTGATATCAGTAAGTTCAGCCGTAAAGCGTAAGTCTGTGTGACAAAGGAATCTCATTTCAGCAGCCTCTAATCTGTACCAATATCTATTCTGCTTTGGTTAAAAAGAAATCCAAATTGCAGTATGACTAAACCTGTGTCTGACAAAGAAAGCTCAGGACAGAGTTATATATATATGTAGACCTGGGTGATGCTCCCCTTTTTACAATGTAAAAGCCTTACAAATTATTGTTAGATTGATGTAATTCACCTAAATTTTAGCTGCATCTACAAGCAGAGAGCTACCTAGCGATCAAAACTGTTTACTCGCTGAAAAGTCAGCATTTGTGCATGAGAGGGACGTAACTATAGATGCTTAGACAACCTTTGACTTACAGCAAATCTATTTCCTTACTCGGTAAACAAATAGAATAAGTTGTGTAAAGTAAAGAGAAGAGTTACATGAGTAAAATTAGCAAATGCCAAAACACGTTACATTAAGTAAAATGCGACTATCAAGTTCTCGAAAGACTTCAAATATAGGCGCCCCCTTTTAACCCGTTAAAAGGTGCAGACATTTTTCAGGGACTGTTGAATTGTTCTGACATGCTCTAGTTCCCATGACAACAACTTGTCACGGCAAGTGCTAACTTGTGACGTCACTTTGTAAACAAACCAGCCTAGGTGGCTAAGCTAACCTAACCTAGTATCCATCTACCTTAGGCTAAGCTAACTTAACCTAGCATCCTTCCAGCCTTAAGCTAAGCTAGCCTAACCTAGCATCCATCCAACTTAGGCTAAGCTAACCTAACATAGCATCCATCCAGCGTAGGCTAAGCTAAATAATAACTTCCACAGTTAGCAGTTAGCGTCATTTACTTGAACCCTTAATCACCGTTGTGTTTACACAGTGCAAAGTATTCTAGAATACTTTCCTTAACACCAGTTAGGGTTTCTAATTCACTTTCCGTGTTTGCAACTCTTCTTTGCCTAAACTAGTGAAGGTGAACTTTAGCTTAGTCCTTGCTAATCGTCGAAGGCTAACCTTGCAGATGCCCTGTTAATTAAACTTAAGTTTGACTACATGTAAACTGTGTAGCTAGAGAAGAATTCATATAGCAATAGGAATTTTCATTGGCATGTGACTAATCCTTTGATGGGACACACACGGTGTGGTCTTGAACATGCAACCGCGGTTACCAACTATGGAGTGTTGGTCCAGGAAAATCCAAAGTTTAGTCACTAATGCCACTGATTATTCTCGCCTTCAGATCATTCCCGTTGTTTGGATCACTTTATTCCTTTTTGCTTTTAATTTTAATTTGTTTTTGCTCTTCGTTAACTTTCATTTCTTTGACTTTGATAATACTAGCAGTCAGCTATTCGGTCATCTATATGATTTAATTTTATTTCCTCTCTTGTTCAAATGTGGTTCCATTCCCCATAGGGCCCAGAAAGGAAACAGAGACACCCTTATTTGTTATTTTGCGTAGTTTCAACCAGTGTACTCATTTTGTGACCCTGCAACACAAGTAATTTCAACAATTTACTAGGGCACAACTATGGTCCAGAGGATTGAGAATAAGCATAATTCAAATAGGAAAGCTGTCCTTTTCCCCCTATCATTCACTTCGTCAAGCCGTAGTGAACCACTAGTTAAGTCCAGAGAAATAATTTAGTCATAAGAACCATCTTAAGTCATTTATTTCATCTCGGCTATGCCCCTTCCAGGAAATACTCTCGGAACCACATACATCTTAGCCTCCTAACATCCACAGCTAAGATAAGATACAAGACACATTTCACTAGCTAGCTACACGTGAAACACCTAGCTTTATTTTGCTACATACCTAGCGAACCAGTTAAATCGTGGTTCTGAACTTTTAGGGTCATGCATTAGTCTCTCCCCACAAGCGTGACAAAATGTCACAGAGCCTCTGCTTAACCTGACCTTAACCTTCCAGCTTACCAAAGTCTATGAAAAACCAATGGACATTATGAGAAACCACCTCTCAGACCCCTCCAACCACCCTAGCACGCCGTCTGAACCCACCGATGACCGGTGCCCCAGACACCTGCAATAAACCTTGCACATGCTGCGTGCACAAGACAACATTCAGCGTTCTGCACCTGATGCCATCACTGCGCCCCAGCTTGTGGTGCCACAGTGCAAAAGGGAGGTCATACCAATGTATGCCCATGACGCACCATGTGCTGCACACCGCAGCACCAGAGACATTTGCAAGACACCGAAGCAAGTGGCATACCGGCGTCCTCGCAGCAAAAAGACTGTCCTAGCCAACCAAGGACGACACTCGCTGAAATTTTTCCTCCCCTTCTCTTTCTCTCGCCCTTTCACTTTCACCAGGATGCCGCTGTGGTTCGCCAGCCTGCGTCACCTCGCTCCACCAGAGCCTGTGAATCCAAGTATCGAAAGGCGCCATCCTTCACCTTAAACGACCTGGCATGGTACCATCTTCCAAGTAAAGAGTACAAATTAGAACTGGAAATCCCATCCTTCTCCAGGAACCACACTTTCACCCTAACTCCAGAACGGGAGTTGTGGTTTGCGAAGGGGGGGGGGGGGGTCCCAGCTTATTGACATTGCTTCTATCAACACAGCCCTCCGAGCTTTGTCTCAACTGCCCGCCTTAACGGCCTCATCTGCTGTCCAATCCTGGACTGCGGCCGATCCTACGCCGGGTACTTCTATCGAACACACCCCAACACTCGACAGTCATCCTGCACAGGAGGCTCAACGAGATGCGAACATCTACAGCCAAGCCCACGGGACCCTCAGGAAGAGGGTACCACGCTGGAGGCTGCGTCGAACTTCATCAAGCTGAGCCCTCAGCCTCTGCCTAACAGCCACCTGCTACCCGACCCTCACGATTCACCTGCCATCCGTCCATTGCGATGGGTGTCGCCCGATGAAGTCCACGCAAGGACTTCATCCGCCGAAAGGGGGGAGATGTAAGGACTGGGCGAGGGGTGAATCTCAATAACTAAATACATCCTAGCTAAAATCCCAAAGCCTTCAGGCCCAAAAAGCCTGGATGTAAATTAACATACACATACACACACACACACACAACCACACTCATCCCCCACAAGTGAAGCCCGCTCCGGACAGAGCGCGGTGTCCAGTTACGAGACATTTTTATGACTGACTGGAATGTCCCACAGAAGTGGGGTTCTAAAAGAGAAAGAAACTTCTCTTTTTAAAAGACATTTATCCAGATATATTCGATGTGTTTTTATGTGTGTCCATCTGTCCATGTCACATTGGAATGACTATGATTTTATCGTAGCTTAAAGTGAAGTATAAATACCTTCATTATGCATTTTAAAAATAACTGTCTATTCCCATAACTTGTACACATAGTTCTGGACACCTCCAGAATGCTTTCGGTGTGATCAATCAGAATACGTACAGTAATATCCAGTTAAATATAGTTTACTATGTTTTCCATCTTTGGAGTGAAAAGAGACCAAAACTAACATCACTGGTGTTCTTAGATAACAGCGTTTACGACCCAAAGGAATGTTCACAGAACTGTGACTCTCTCTGAATTCTAACCAAGGAGAAGAAATGAATCCTGTATTCACATATATATATATATATACGCTATTATATATCCACTTGAGAATTGTATGAACAATGTATCTAAGTTCCCTATTTCATAAGTTGCCTTTTTGTGGTTTGGTCTATGTTTCTCGACAACTCTAATGCAATAATGTTTCAAACTTTGCCAACTAATGTTTAACCAAATCCATTTGTGGCAAGTTTGGTCTCGATAAACTCCAATCTTCGTTCCCCATTTGTTAATTGACATTACATTTTGCTAAACTTTGTGACACATTAATATTATAAGAAGTGTGAAGATTCTTCTCTTAAACACCCAATGGAACTAGAGATTTAAATGCCTGGTTATACCACAAAGGATCATAAAATCTCCCTCCAAAGGGACAGCTCCTGATTGGACCCTCTTCCAAAAGAAGGCGGAAACGTCAGGTCTTCAAAAGGACTGAACACCAGTTTCTTCTCTCTCTCTTTTGCTCCTTTGCTCTCTCTTGCTGCTCTTGGCCTCTGCTCTCTGGAGCTCTTGCCCTCTCTCTCCCCCGCTCTCGCCCTCGGAAAAGGCCTCGGCAGGAGAACAAGTCGGGTGGAGCAGACGATGGTATAGTAGCCATGTAGATGCATAGAGACAAATGACCCAAATCAAGATCAGGGTTAAAACAGATTTATTCAAGCCATCTAACTCGTCTCACCTTTATTTTCCTTTGACTTCTTTTCCATTAAAAGTCTCGGTTCTAAGTTAAGTTTTGCTGCAAAGTTTCGTTTAAACGTTTCGACTGCAACGCGCTTCCAACTTCAAGGACTTTCATCCAGCTGCCAACACACCACGTGATTGGCTGCCCAAGATCTAGCAGGCACGAGGAGACCGCCAGCCAAGCAACGGACCCGGGAAACCCCCTTTACACCGACAAAAGGGGATCCCCAAAGCGACGCAAGGACAAGCAAGTAGCCTCCAGACTCTTAACTGAACTGGTGCATTGATATAAAATTGAATTACCCGCCTAAGAAACGATAGAAGGGTAAAATTAATTATTGATGGTTCGTTCAGGTTGTGTCTTATAAGTGCATAGAATCTCGGGATTTCACCTCACTCTTAAACTTATTCTTCCTTACTCTTTTTCTTTCTGCAACTTGTATGAATGCGTGTGTTTGTGTTAGATATTAGTTTTATGTGTTAGTCTTATAATCAATAAAGTATTGTTTGTATTTGAAAAGAGAAGCATTACTTGTGTTATGTGCTTACGAATTTATTGTCTTGAACTACGACCTAAGCTACTTATGCTTTTACCCTTGAATTATTTCTTAATTTAGCTGTTAGCTGGGAATTAGTCTTTCTTGGCCAGGAAGATATTATATTTCCTAGAATTAATAACTGCTTATGCTTTCCGTTCATTGGATGAACTGATAAAATGATCATACTATTGATTCTGCTACAGTAAATTCTGAAAATAATTAAATTATTAATTATTGATCATAATCCGTTATGAATAATAATTAGTCATATTTATACGTGCGTACAAACGCTACAACACTGAGTGACTTTCTATTGCATGTGAAAAGACGGATGCTAGTTTGAGCTGACTCACAAATGTGTTCGACTACAACAACTCTTCCTCTTCTCAACATGGACTGCGTGTTCCCGAGGGTGGGGTTTATGTCAATTTTAGGGTTGGTGATGTCACTATCCCGTGACGAATGTCGTGTAGTCCATACCAGCCGTTTGTTGTAGTCCTTAAAAACTATTTATTTAAAAACAAATATCTCCTTTTGCTTTGAACTTAGAGCGTTGTAACTTTGCAGATGTTGTTTATGCTCAAACAGCAACATTGCACACTAACTAAAGTTAGAAAAGTGAAATCATACTCAACCACCCCTTAACCCTCTATGACATGAATGTTTATTTTTCGGGGGGAAAAATATTTTTGGGAGCTTGAGGGTCCCTGATAATATATCCAGGGCAACAATGAGCTATGAGGGTACTAAAACTCCAAGGTTTTGTATAGGTGGAATAGGGAAATCAAGAAATATGTGCATTAGAAAAAGTTTTATTTTGACAAACATCCTGTCACGTAAACACACAGGGGACAGAAGATCCAATTGTGGTATGTTATTTAATAGGGTAATCCAAACTCGTAGTCATTCAGGCAGGGGTCCAAATCCAATAAGGCAATCCAAAAACACAAGACAAAAACAAGAAACGGGCAGATACTGAACTAGGAAGTGTGGTGACATCAAATAAGGACTCCGTAACAAACACTAAACAAGCAGGGTATTTAAACACATATCTAACAAGACTAACACAGAACAGCTGGGAACAATGATTACAGGGAACTGCCGAGTGCAATGAACTGATGAGTGACAGTGACAGACAGAATGCTGGGAATTGAAGTTAAATGTAAAGGACACCGTGAGAACGAGGACCTCTAGTGATAGACAAGGGAACACAACCAGACACTGTGACACATCCATCACAAATGGCTCCAACCAATCACAAACATCAAACAATTAAAAAACTATTACTAATTACAACTAACACATCATAACATCTTATGCATAAATGCTCATATTCATATAAACATATGAATCAAACACACACACACACCACACATAGTGATGCGCACACACGCGCTAAGGGGAAAGGTAACTGGGGTCCGTGAGGATGTAAAAAAATGATGGCTTACTCGCAGAGCACTTTTGTGCAAGGTGTAATTTCTTTACAGTGCCAATAAGAAAGACAGTGCACAGTGAAGTATACAGGTGCATACAAAAACCTAAAAAGTACCCAAAAATTAAATAAATAAAATAGAGAGGAAAAACTCCATACTCCGCCTTCTTTGGCAAACACCCATTGACAGGTAAATATATATATTTAAGTTCTTAACCATTACATTATACACACAAACGTTCATCAATCAACATTAAACAATAGTTCTCACTGGTAATTATCAAATCAATATATTCACCAGGCACCAGGAAGCATGAAGCAGACAGACTGCCTTAACCGACCGTTTGCTAGCGGCCTCGCGTCACCAAGGTCAGATAAATCCCATCACACAGAGCCTCTTTCACCTAGATATCATCATATAGAGAATGTGTCTGTTCCCCGAATTTGGAAATCCAAAAAACGTACAAACCCATCTAAGGTTAAAAATGTAATTGATGTTCAACAAATAAAAAACGTCTCTGGTTACGTATGTAACCTTTGTTCCCTGAAGGGAACGAGACGCTGCGTGAAACGCTGTGGGAACGCCCCTGCGTAAGTGCGTCATGAAGCACGTATGCAATCAGTCCAATGGCGAGACGGAACGTCATAGGTGACGTCATCGACCAGGAAACTATAAAGAACCCCCAAAACACAAGCGCATCAGCTTCTGATAGACTGAAGCAAGTGATCTTGGGCATTCCGGGAGTATGGCATAGACATGCAGCGTCTCATTCCCTTCAGGGAACAAAGGTTGCATACGTAACCAGAGACGTTCCCTATCAGGGAACTCGAGCTGCGTGAAACACTGTGGGAACGCCAATACCCACGTCGCCATACAAGCAAGTGTCCGACGTGTGAAGTCAAGGCGCACATACTGACGAAAGCACCTGCGCCCCAGGAGTGGAGCTGAAGTCAAGATGGTAAAAGCTGACGAATGTATGCGGTGAAGACCAGCCTGCCACATCACAAACGTCCTGAAGTGAAACTCCTGACAAAAGATCTTCAGAGGCAGCAATACTCCTAGTAGAGTGAGCCCGAACAGCCAAAGGTGAAGGCTGACCAGCCGACTCGTAAGCAAGTGAGATGGCCTCGACCACCCACTTGCTCATCCTCTGTTTAGACACAGGACGCCCCTTTTGGGTCGTCCAAAGCAAACGAACAACTGTTCGGATTTTCTCCACAGGGCAGCTCTGTGGACATAGGCGTCTAAAGCCCTAACTGGGCAGAGGAGATTAAGTTTCTCTTGGTCCAACGTCAGAAAAGGAAGAGGACAGAAGGCTTGCAGCACAATTGGTCTAACAGTATTAGTTGGAACCTTAGGAACATAGCCTGGTCTAGGATGGAGAAAGGCTTTTACCATGCCAGGCGAAAATTCCAAGCACGAGGGAGAAACCGAAAGAGCTTGAAAATCCCCAATTCTCTTAAGGGAAGAAATAGCAAGCAGAAAGATAGTCTTGAGAGTAATACATTTCTCAGAGACCTCTTCAATGGGCTCGAAAGGAGCAAGGGGCCTTCTAAAACAATGGCCAGGTCCCAGGACGGTACCCTCGTGCGAGCTGCTGGCCTCGTGCGAGCTCCCCAGAAAGGCTTCACTTAAGGTGACACTGCAGGTGAATAGGGTAAAAAAAATTAAGTTACAGATATCACCATGAAACTTTACCAGTTGATTACTCACATGAATAGGAGAAAGAAATGTATTGCAAGTTTTCTGTAATTGTATGTTTAAATATGCTAATCAGGCTATATCTAATTAAATATGCACTAATTTGCATATATTTTGAAGTGACGAATCTGACCATTGAAAAAAACAAGGTTCAAAATAATTTTTGCATTTTGTTTTGCATTCAATGAAAATACTTTTTCAGAGGGGATGATGAATATCTTCTTTTGTTACCCTGTAAATCAGAAAATACTGGCAATAGCCTTAAAATTTTGATTAGGCACAAAATGTCATATAAATCAGGCCAAGAATGATATATCAACAAATCCCTCTGAACAAACCTTCACAATATAGTTAGGAATACGGATGTAAAGTTTGGTGTATGTAGGTGCTGCAGAAGTAGAAAATCGTCACTAGGAGTGTGAGAAAAAAACTCATTTTGAGAAAACGGCCTTTAAAGATTTTAATGGCAAAATTCCACTAATTTCTATTGAAAGCCATGACTTGCAGACAAAATATGCTTTAGGTCCAAGTAAAATCCATGTATCACACTGTTTAACATCCAAAACTCATTACTGCTTCATCCATCACTTATCATAACTTGGCCGTCTCCTTGGTGGCACGGAGAGACAGATCAGCTGCCTGACGAAGCTCACGTATAACGTCAGCGCTAACCTCCTCCCCTTCGCTCATATATTCGTCTTCGCGCAGAGCGCGAAACGTACCACTCTCCTCAAAGAGTGCCCGGCGGGAGCGGAGCGTTCTTAACGGAAAACGCTTGCAATGCTCGCAATCAGCCCCCTCGAGACAACGCAAACAACGCATAGGTCGTGTGTATCCCCGCCAGTTAGATGGCGCGTGCAGGGAGGAACACACTTCCTATGCTGCTGTTCGCTCACCATAGTATATATATATAGATATATATAGATAGATAGATATGTGAAATAGTTTTGTATATAGTGAAAAACTCCTGCTTAGTGACAACTAAGAACAGACAATAACACTTTCAGACAATGATTTCACATAGAGCGCTTGCTGAAGGCACAGAAGCTGATGCTCTTGTGTTTTGGGGGTGCTTTATAGTTTCTTGGTCGATGACGCCACCCGCCTATGACGTTCTGTCTTGCCATTGGACTGATTTCATACGTGCTTCATGACGCACTCACGCTGGGGCGTTCCCACAGCGTTTAACGCAGCTTGAGTTCCCTGATAGGGAACAGAAATAATACAGATGAGCAAATAATAAAGCTTGGGTTGCTGAAAATTCGATCCCTTACTACAAAAGCACTTATTGTTAATGATATGATTTCAGATTAAAACCTAGATGTGCTGTGTTTGACAGAAACCTGTCTAAAACCAAACGATTATATTACTTTAAATGAGTCAACTCCACAAGATTACAGTTATAAACATGAACCTCGTCTGAAACGCAAACAGGGAGGTTTTGCTGTAATTTATAGTAATATTTTCAAAACCACTAAGAAATGTAGTTTTAAATATACTTCTTGTGTATATTTGTGTTGGTGCTTAATTTAAAAATATATAGTGTAAACGATAAATCACATTTGAGAATTCTGCTGGCTACTGTATACAGGCCACCAAGGCACCATAAAGATTTTATCAAGGAATTTGCGGACTTTCTATCAGGATTGCCATTTAAAGACATTGTAAACTCAATTGGAATTAGACAACACATGTCAGGACCTACTCATTGTCGTAATCATACTCTATATCTAATACTATCACATGGAATAGATGTTGATGCCGTTGAAATTCTGCAGCAAAGCGATGACATCTCAGATCATTATCTAGTCTCATGTAAATTACATTTAGCCAAGGCTGCAAAGCCGACTCCATCTTATAAATATGTTAGACCTATAACTTCTGCCACTAAAGATTGCTTTATCAATAATCTTCCTAATCAGTTTCATCATCTCAGCATTCCGGATATCTTAGAAGAACTTGATATTGCAACAGAAACTTTTAATTCTCTCTTTTCCAGCACTTTAGATACAGTTGCTCCGTTGCACTAAAAGAAGATTAAAGAAAATAGTCCAACGCCGTGGTACAACGAGCATAGTCAGGCCCTTAAGAGAGCAGCCAAAAAAATGGAAGAAAACAAAACTAGAGTTATTTCGGATTTCATGGAAGGTGAGCTCGATTGCTTACAGAGAGGCCTTAAAAGCTGCAAGATCTGCTTACTTTTTCAACCCTATTAGAAGAAAGTAAACATAATCCTAAGTATTTATTTGAAACAGTGGCTAAACTAACGAAAAAGAAAGCTTCAAGCCCACAAGTTTCCAAGCAACACAGCAGTAATGACTTTATGAACTTCTTCATTTATAAGATTGATAATATCAGGGACAAAATTATAACTATGCGACTGTCTACTACAGTATCGCATCAGGGAGTGCATTGTAGTCTCCCTGAGGAAAAATTTGATTTATTTGTTGCTATAGGAGAGGAAGAATTTTGCAAACTCGTTAATTCATCTAAATCAACAACTTATATGTTAGACCCTATACCGACTAAGCTACTGAAAGAGATTATTCCAGATGTCATAGATCCTCTTCTTAATATCATTAATTGGTCTTTGTCTCTAGGATACGTACCAAACACCTTTAAGCTTTCTATAATTAAACCGCTTGTTTAAAAAACACAACTTGATCATACAAAAAAAGTCAATTACAGGCCGATCTCGAATCTGCCTTTTCTGTAAAAGATATTAGAAAAAGCAGTATCCTCACAACTGTGTTCCTTTCTTGAAAGAAATGATATCTGTGAGGATTTTCAGTCCGGATTTAGACCGTACCATACCACTGAGACAGCTCTCATTGGAGTTCCAAATGATTTGCTCTGTCTTATCATCCGATCGCGGTTGTATCTCTCTATTAGTGTTACTTGATCTTAGTGCTGCATTTGACACCATTGACCACAATAGTCTTTTAAATAGACATTAGCATTAGTGGAATTGCACTAGCATGGTTTAAATCATACTTATCTGACCATTATCAGTTTGTAGCAGGAAATTAAGAGATGTCTTATCAATCACAAGTTCAGTATGGCGAACCACAAGGCTCAGTACTAGGAACGCTGCTGTTAACTCTGTACATGCTACCATTTGGAGATATCATTAGGAAACATGGCATTAGTTTTCACTGTTATGTTGATGATACTCAGCTCTATATTTCTTCAAAACCTAACGAAACTTACCAATTCACAAAATTAACGGAATGCATAGCTGATATAAAAAAATTGGATGACTAGTAATTTCCTACTACTAAATTCTGAAAAAAAAAAACAGAGATTCTAATTATTGGACAAAAAACTTCAACACGTAATAACCTAGAATATTGTCTAACACTTGATGGCTTCTCTGTTAAGTCTTCGTCGTCGGTTAGGAACCTGGGTGTTCTCTTTGATAGCAATCTTTCATTTGAAAGTAGGCATGTGCCAGTATCAAATTTTCATGCTGCGATTAATTGATTGAGCTTTTATCATGGTATACGGTATTATCATGATATTTTAATTGCACAAGAGAAACGGATGGATTGGGGGTATCTAAAAAAAACAATTAGCAAGTTTAGTGACAACATGTTACAATATCCACGATTTCAATAGATTTCAATCTTGATTCAATATTGACTCATTTGGATAAATATTAGGTAGGCTACAGTAGATAGCCTGCATGCTATTTTTTCTCAAGAAAAAATGTCTCACATAATGCTGTAAACATACAGAGAGAAATTAAATGTAATGCGGTTTTCATTATAATAACAATTATATAATGATGACACAAGTAAAAAATATAAAAAACATGTAATATAGTGCACATATTTAGCAAAATACTCCTCTCTATAGCTATTTTTTTCTAGTCAACTAACGTGCTGGTCATTAAATGGCTTTCCTGAGGTAAATGTAACGTTCTGTGACATAATTGTTCTCCTGCAGTTTTATTGACCTCTTTCTGCGGTTGAAAAACACTGATTGATCGATATTATGTATGAGGCATATACCTTTCGGTAAGTTGTACTGTAGGCCTATCTTAAAATAAAAAGTAACAGATGATCGATTTACTTGACCTGAGGCGCTACAGTGATGTGTCACGTCACATTTTCAAGCGCCAAAACGGTATTTATTGTCTGAATTTCGTAATAAAATGGACAGAACCTGAGAGCTGATATTTTTTCATATCAAAAGTAACTTGCTCTGTCTAGTCTGTCGGTGTCCTCTTTGCTCCACGATTTTTCTCTGCGTGAGAAAATGGATGTGAAAAGTGTCAATTGCGTGAGTCTCAAGCTGAATGCGTGAGAGTTGGCCCTGCTGTTAGAAGGCGGATAAATCGTCGGCGGGGTTCCTTCTTCAGCCATGCTTCTTCTACATGCGAGGATTGTTTACATTAGATCAGAGTGTGCACTGCGCCGCATGCACACAGTGCTTATTTATACATGTGGTGATCGTTTACATCAGAGTGCGCACGTGTTTTGCGCAGCAATAGCACGTGTTGTTTAAGCGGTTGCTGGAAAATAAGCTAATGGGCGTTCTTAAAATCTAAATTCGGATCTATTATTTTTCACTGTATTTGTAAGTGCCCGCGATAACAATATCGTGCATATTCATTACCGCGATTTATCGCATTACCGAATACCGGCACATTTCTATTTGAAAGTCACGTGTCTAGTGTCCACATTTTTCCATCTTAAAAAAGCCCTATGCTCTCATTGACAAACGCGGAACAATTAGTTCATGTTTTCATGACCTCAAGGCTAGATTATTGAAATGCTCTACTGGGTGGTTGCCCTGCACGCTTAAACAAACTACAGCTATTTCAAAACACAGTAGCTCAAATTCTTACCAGAACCAGAAAGTATGACCATATTAGCCCGGTTCTGTTAACACTGCATTGGCTGCCTATTAAACATTGTATACATTTTAAAATATTGCTGATTACTTACAAAGCACTAAATGGTTTAGCTCCGCAGTACTTGAGCGTACCTTTCACTGGTATTGGTACTGAATACTGAAATTTTAGTACCGTGACAACACTACCGGGAAGCATACACACTCTGTAAGTTCAAAGCTAGATTAAAGAAACATGTCTTTGACCTAGCATTCACATAATACATTATTGACTTCTATAATTCAATGTTAGGCTGCATGGATTAGTGTCACGCTGATGTGGAAGGAGAACCCAGGCGCAGACAAAGTACACTAAACACGATTTATTGACAAAAACAAAAACCCACAAGGGGGCAAAACAGGACTGGAACAGGAATGACTAAACTAGACTAAGACTTGACAAACTAGACTATAAACTAACAACAGAAACAGGATCGTAATACACTAGACAAAACTCACAAAGTACTCACAGGTAAGTTAAGCAATGACTCACACAGCGTATGACAAAGTCAAACAATGAACCAACACAGGACAGCAAACACAAGGGGATTATAAAGGGAACACTAATGACGAGGACAGGTGAAACTGACTAGACAATAATCACAAGACGAGGATAACAAGGGGGCGGGGTAACGTAACGAGACACCACAAGCACATGGCCAAACAATTGGCCATGCGCTTGTACACAAAACATTGGTTCCGTCATGATCCTGCCACAAGACTAGGAATAATCAATAACATGATGGCAGAATCATGACAATTAGGTCAGCCGGAACTGGGAACACTTCCCTTAAATCCTGTCAAAAATTTACTCGTTACATCATAAGAAGAATGTCATCTACGCTAATTTTAGTGTCTTTGTTTATCCCAAGGTTTTCCCACAGCCTGCCGGATCCAGGCCGTATCCAGATCTGACTAGGACCTTCGCCTGGACCCGATGACAATGCATTGCTGAAGTGCCAACTAGCCTCTCCCTATGGAAGATCCCTTTACCACTCTACAGATAAAGCGTTGTGGGGAAATTCGGTTCGCGTACCTACCCCGAAGTGATAAAATAAAATTCTGTATCAAGATTTATAGGCAAGACAAGTAGTTTGTTTAGGCAAGGTTTGTAGGGAATAACTATAGAATCAAATCTTAATGCGCATGTGAACGCTATCAGCGTTTATCACAGGTTCACTTTTAAAGTCTGTTTAGAGAGAACGGCGTCGTCTTACCGGCCCCTAATTCAATAACAAATGATCATTTTGACGGAATTGAATCAATCAAAACTAACTTTAGCTGGAAAATAACATTATTCAAGATCCACTATAAAGCCAAAACAATCTCTGTTACCTTAAATTATATGTTTATCTCTGTAAAGCTGCTTTGAAACAATCTACATTGTTAAAAGCGCTATATAAATCAAGATGACTTGACCACTATTATCAACACAGAAACACGTAAACCAAATCCCCCCTAATCACGAGACAATGATTTCACCGGCTTTGGTGGCACTGCGCCAACGCGACCCAACTATTACATCATAAACATGAGCTCTTTGTCTGTTCTGTTTGGCCGATGCAGTGTTTACCCGCCGAAAATCCTACTACTCCCATACAACAAACAAACAAACAAACAAGCGAAGACATGCGAACAAAACACAAGACATGGACTGTCTGTGTGTGTGTGTGTGTGTGTGTGTGTGTGTGTGTGTGTGTGTGTGTGTGTGTGTGTGTGTGTGTGTGTGTGTGTGTGTGTGTGTGTGTGTGTGTGTGTGTGTGTGTGAAATCATTGGATGGTTTTTCAGAAGCAGTTTTTTCAAACAAAGGTTTCAACATCTCATTATTACTTTGTAACTCAGCAATATTCCCTGGTACCTGCCAGCCACCTACATCGAGACTTCTACAGAAGCCTCAGAGGCTGGTGTACCGAGGTACTTCTCAAGCCTTCTTTATCAGCGTGACTTTTTCGGGCCCTTAGTCCCAACCTGCAACAGACTACAATCAAGACCAAGCAGTAGCTGAAAACCTGCCCTGGTTTGTGACCGAGTAATGGCAGGACATGGCACTTTCACAGGGGTTACAGTGGCAACATTTTCAGAGACTTTAGCAGTGGCTTGTAAAAATTAATTCAACACTGGCAAGTCTTGTCCCAGAATCATGTCTGTAGGCAAACTGTCAACTATAGCAACATTCAACAGGTACATTTGATCTTGTACTTCCACCAATACCTTAGCTCTGGGGTACTGCTTCACATCCCCATGTACACTTTGAATAGAGGCAGTATTCAGATCAACATTTGTTGCATAACAGGATTTTAACATTGACATAGAGCATCCAGTGTCCAATAACGCTTGTATGGAATGTCCATTAAAGGTACAATATGCAAGATGTTTGCATTAAAATATCCAAAATCACAAGGCCAGTGTTATATATTTTGTAAAGTAGATAACTTACAATATTACAAATGTTTCCAACTATTTTTAAATCGTGAGAAAATTGCTATTTTAACCAAGGAAACGGGGCGTGTGAGCAGGGGTGAGCTGAGAGTCGCCAGTCAATGGCGTCATATCCATGTTACCCTCGGTTTCCGTTCGTACTGCGTGGAGTCCTGGACAAATGCGGAAGTTGAAGTTGTAGCGTCTATCAAGCAACAAACGTCAGCTTGTTTCGTGAGGTCGCTATGGAACACAATTATTCTTTACCCATTGCAGCTGGTTCTGCTGAAAAAGACAAGTCCCATAAACGTAAACGTCAACGAAGGGGTCAACCAAACGACCCAAGAAGAATTTCGGACAAGAGGAGAAAGAAAATCAGGATCAACATCGGTCAACATCGGTCAAAATCGTGAGGTCATATTCACTGCGAATACTTCTAGGCATGTTATGAACTGTTGGCTGTAATTTTGTCAAACTGTAGCTATGGTTAAATACTTTTCATGATGTCAAATGTCAATTATTATTTTTTTTTTTTTTTTTTTAATAAAGTTACCAAAAAGGAGGACCAGCCATGTCAACTCATTGCAAGAGACCTGGAATGCCTCTTCAAACCCTCTCCACCATAGCTTCATCCAGTGACTCACCATCAGATAGGTAGGCTTTGGCAAATTTGTTTTATATAATTAATCAGTATTTATGAATAGAATTATATTTAATAAATTGATCAAATGTGCTTTACAGAGACCAGTGTTTTCTGGAGCCTGGAGTTGTTCACCTTTCTTTGGCAGGAAGCGATGAACAGCTATTACATGAAAGGTGACTTTTACATATGTTATTATACCAAGATGTTTTGATAAAAATGATTTTATCATATAGTTGAGCACCACAAGCCACAAATTGCAGTTTGGCATAACCAATCAAGTGTTATGCATATCGCCATTACAAACCAATATTCTTTTATTATTTTTGGTGTGGTGCAGTTTTTCAAAGATGAGCTTCCATGATGAGTCCACCATTACTGTGAGCGAAGATGCCAATGATCTTCAAAACACAGTGTAAGTGGTGTAATGCATTGTTACAAAATGCTGTTTGCTGTCTACTCCTGTTTGTGTAATTCTCTGTATATTGTATTTAGTTATTAAGTTGGCTTGTGAAAGCCAACTTACTGAAATCCTATTTAAACTTATTATTAAGTTGGCTTGTGAGAGCCAACTTAGTGATATTGTACTTAAACTTATTATTAAGTTGGCTTGTGAGAGCCAACTTAGTGATATTGTACTTAAACTTATTAAGTTGGCTTTTGAGAGCCAAATTAATGAAATCCTATTTAAACTTATTATTAGTGGTGCTTGCAAAGCAAGGCATCACTAGTGTTCTTCTGTATACTTATTAGTGGTGCTTGCAAAGCAAGGCATCACTAGTGTTCTTCTGTATACTTATTAGTGGTGCTTGCAAAGCAAAGCAACACTATTGTTCTTCTCCATACTTATTATTATTAGTGGTGCTTGCCAAAGGCAGGGCATCACTAGTGTTCTTCTGTATACTTATTATTCGTGTGAATGCTTTCAAGCATTCACACTATTGAAATCCAAATCTTTATTATTAGTGGTGCTTGCAAAGCAAAGCAACACTATTGTTCTTCTCCATACTTATTATTATTAGTGGTGCTTGCCAAAGGCAAGGCATCACTAGTGTTCTTCTGTATATTATTCGTGTGAATGCTTTCAACCATTCACACTATTGAAATCCAAATCTTTATTATTAGTGGTGCTTGCAAAGCAAAGCAACACTATTGTTCTTCTCCATACTTATTATTATTAGTGGTGCTTGCCAAAGGCAAGGCAACACTAGTGTTATCTTGCAAAAATGATTCCACACAAAGTTTGGCGCGTAACTCGTCCCGCACCGTTTATCACAGACCCCTGAGTGAGGCGTCAAATCGACCGGCTCATTGAGGAGAGGTGTGCTATGACTTTTATAAGCGATCGGGTTTATGATGTTCGCACAGCGGACGAAAAAGCGGCCAAAAAAGTCCCATTGACTTAACATTGCGGAATGTTCGGAAATTTAAATCCCAACCGACATTTTTACACACACAGACACAAAGAGCCTGACAGCCCTGCAGTCCCTCCACCTCTCTCTCCCTCAGAGGATTTATATTAGCCAGCAGCCAATAAGCAATGGCCTAAAATCTTCATAGCCACACCATAGCAACCAGTTACAGCACCCTGGGGCCTCGTGCCTTACTAAATGCACTTGTTTAATAAAGATTTTAAGAACTTTATAAAACCTCCATAGTATTTATCTGTTACTGTGTTGTAATAAATACATGCCGACATCACAGACCCCTGAGTGAGGCGTCAAATCGAGCGGCCTATAGAGGAGAGGTGTGCTATGTCTTTTCTAAGAGATCGGGGGTACGGGGTTCGCCCCAGGGGCAAAAAATTGGGTTAAAAAGCCCCATAGACTTAACATTGTGACAAAATTTGACGACTCGTAGCACTGAGCGAGGGTTTCGCAGAAATGTGTGATTTGCCACATTTGAAGAGGCTGACAGACTCTGTAAGAACATACCTCACAATGGGATAAAAGTTGCACCTCTGGGGGGCAGGAGCTGCCCAAAGTTTCCCCATTGACTTACTATGGTGAAGGACGGCCCATGCAACGCATGTGTTTTTCCTACTATGGTAAATTGCATAGGGATTTTGTATTGAACATAGCTCTGGATCACAGTGTCATAGAGACAAGGGGGCGGGCTCATTTTACTCAGACGACCAATCAGTCTCTCAGGATCATTGTGAAGCTATCAAGCCACTCCCTAGCAACCATTTAGAGCACCTTAGCAACAATTCCCATAGACTTCTATTGAAAGAGATAAAAGGGATATCTCCGGGTAGAAGTGTCATAGAAACATGAGGGTGGCCTCGTTTGACTCGGGGCAGCAAACAGCCAATCATGAATCACCTCCACAATTGCTGGCCCCTCCCTAGCAACCATTATCTAGCACCTTAGCAACCAAAATCCATAGAGGGATATGTTAAATTCTGAATGTCACAGAGGCATGGGAGTTGGTTTATATCATTCAAACTGACAAGCCGCGTTTGGAGTTTCATGATTGGCAACTGCCAATCCACTCCCTAGCAAGCAAACAGAGTACCCTAGCAACCATTTTGCAAGAGCTATATCTCTGCATCAGAACATTGTATCGCGATGGGTGTTGGGTCTTTTGACTCATGCTAGCACACAGGACTTCCAACATGCCTCACATGCTAGCTGTGAATAGCTACATGCTAATAACGATTAGTAAGTGCTAAATCATGCCAAGAACATATTAAGAATTCTATAAAAACTCTAGAGTAACCATCTGGGACAACTACCAACCACCTAGCAACACCATAGCAACCACCCAAAATACCCTAGCAACCACCAGGCAACACCATAGCAACCACCCAGAACACCCTAGCAACCGCCTAGCAACCACCTAGAAACGCCATAGTAACCACCCAGAAAACCTTAGCATCTGCCTAGCAACCCCCCAGAACACCCCAGCAACCACCTGAACAACATGAATAAGCCATATCTCAGCATCAGAACATCGTACAGATATGGTTGTTGGCTTGTGTGCAATCATGCACAACACCCTGACAACCGAGTGGCGAGTTTTGCCACTGCAAGCAGCACTTCCCATTTTCTTCTGGAAATGTACATTCTAGTTATTCTTATTATTCTGTCATAAATTTACAACTCAAACTCGTCCTAGAGCTTTAACTCCACATACTCCAAACTTGGCTCAGACACTCAAACTGTTCTGACTTGGTATGCAATATCTTTTCTAACTGATCGGACTTACGGTTTTCCTAAAAATGATGATCAAACTTGGAAAAAACTCCCATTGACTTAACATCTCTGAACTTTCAGATTTTCAAACTCCCCAACTGTCAAAAATTCAAATCTAAATCCCTTGAAACCCAAGACTACATAAAACTGCCATTCTATAGACTACATGAGCCATTGAGACTCATTTAAACTAATAAACTCATCTATCTATGACACCTATCTATAGACTTTCTTTCTAGCTAATCTATCTTTCTTTCTAACTAATCTTTATTTATTTCTAACTAATCTATCTTTCTTACTAATCTCTTTCTTTCTAACTAATCTTTCTTTCTTTCTTTCTTTCTACTTAATCTATCTTTCTTTCTGACTAATCTATCTTTCTTTCTCTATCTTTCTAACTAATCTTTCTTTCTAACTAAGCTATCTATCTTTCTTTCTTTCTAACTAATCTATCTTTCTTTCTTTCTAACTAATCTATCTTTCTTTCTAACTAATCTTTCTATCTTTCTAACTAATCTATATTTCTTTCCAACTAATCTATCCTTATTTCTAACTAACTAATCTTTCTTTCTTTCTTTCTAACTAATATTTCTTTCCTTCTAACTAATCCATCTTTTTCTTTCCAACAAATTCATCTTTCTTTCTTTCTTTCTTTCTTTCTTTCTTTCTTTCTTTCTTTCTTTCTTTCTTTCTTTCTTTCTTTCTTTCTTTCTTTCTTTCTTTCTTTCTTTCCTTCTTTCTTTCTTTCTTTCTTTCTTTCTTTCTTTCTTTCTTTCTTTCTTTCTTTCTTTCTTTCTTTCTTTCTGTCTTTCTAAATAATCTATCTTTCTAACTAATCTATCCATCTATCTATCTTTCTTTCTAACTAATCTATCTTTTTTCTTTCTAACTAATCTTTCTTTCATTCTAACAAATCTATTTTCTATCTAACTAATCTATCTATCTTTCTTTCTTTCTAAAGAATCTATCTTTCTTTCTTTAATCTATATTTCTTTCTAACTAATCTATCTTTCTTTCTTTCTTTAATCTATATTTCTTTCTAACTAATCTATCTTTCTTTCTTTCTTTAATCTATATTTCTTCCTAACTAATCTATCTTTCTTTCTTTCTTTCTTTCTTTCTTTCTTTCTTTCTTTCTTTCTTTCTTTCTTTCTTTCTTTCTTTCTTTCTTTCTTTCTTTCTTTCTTTCTTTTTAACTAATATTTCTTTCCTTTTAAATAATCTTTCTATCTTTTTTCTAACTAATCTATCTTTCTAACTAATAATTATTTCCTTCTAACTAATCTTTCTTTCTTTCTAACTAATCTATCTTTCTTTCTTTCTTTCTTTCTTTCTTTCTTTCTTTCTTTCTTTCTTTCTAACTAATCTCTTTCTTTCTTTCTATCTTTCTTTCTTTCTTTATTTCTAACTAATCTATCTTTCTTTCTTTCCTTCTAACTAATCTTTCTTTCTTTCTTTCTAACAAATCTATCTTTCTTTCTTTAATCTATATTTCTCTCTAACTAATCTTTCTTTCTTTATCTCTTTTTAAACTAATCTTTCTTTCTTTCTTTCTTTCTTTCTTTCTTTCTTTCTTTCTTTCTTTCTTTCTTTCTTTCTTTCTTTCTTTCTTTCTTTCTTTCTTTCTTTCTAACTAATCTTCCTTTCTAACTTTCTTTCTTTCTAACTAATCTATTTCTTTCTCACTAATCTTTCTTTCTTTCTTCCTTTCTTTCTTTCTTCCTCTTTCTTTCTAATCTTTCTTTCAATCTTTCTTTCTTTTTTTTCTCTCTCTTTCTTTTTTTCTTTCTTTCTCTTTCTTTCTTTCTAACTAATCTTTCTTTCTATCTTTTTTTTCTTTCTCTTTCTTTTTTCTTTCTTTCTCTTTCTTTCTTTCTTTATCTCTTTTTAAACTAATCTTTCTTTCTTTCTTTCTTTCTAACTAATCTTCCTTTCTAACTTTCTTTCTTTCTAACTAATCTATTTCTTTCTCACTAATCTTTCTTTCTTTCTTTCTTCCTTTCTTTCTTTCTTCCTCTTTCTTTCTAATCTTTCTTTCAATCTTTCTTTCTTTTTTCTTTCTTTCTCTTTCTTTTTTTCTTTCTTTCTCTTTCTTTCTTTCTAACTAATCTTTCTTTCTATCTTTTTTTTCTTTCTCTTTCTTTTTTCTTTCTTTCTCTTTCTTTCTTTCTTTCTTTCTTTCTTTCTTTCTAACTAATCTTTCTTTCAAACTTTCTAACTTTCTAACTAATCTTTCTTTCTAACTAATCGTTCTTTCTTACTGACTAATCTTCCTTTCTATCTTTCTTTCTCTCTTTCTAACTAATTTCTTTCTTTCTTTCTTTTCTAACTAATCTATTTCTTTCTAACTAATCTTTCTTTGTTTCTTTCTCTCTTTCTTTCTAATCTTTCTTTCAATCTTTCTAACTAATCTTCCTTTCTAACTTTCTTTCTTTTCTTTCTTTCTAACTAATCTTTCTTTCTAACTAATCTTTCTATCTATCTTTCTTTCTTTCTCTTTCTAATCTTTTTTTCTAACTAATCTTTCTTTCCCACTAGAAACGCCCTTGCAATTTTAAATTACTTCAAACTATACTTTAAACTTCAAACTACTTTAACCTATTTAAAACTTTAAACTAATTCAAACTTTAAACTACTTTAAACTTTAAACTAATTTAAACTTCAAAGTCCTTTAAAATTCAGACTAATTTAAACTTTAAACTACTTTAAACTTTACACTACTTTAAACTTTAAACTACTTTAAACTTTAAACTACTTTAAACTTCAAACTTCTTCAAACTTATTGGTCAAAACTTTCACAAGCCAACTTAAAGTTTGTCTAGACGAACTTTTCCTAGTTATTATTATTATTCTGTCAAAAATGTACAACTCAAACTCGTCCTAGAGCTTTAACTCCACATACTCCAAACTCGGCTCAGACACTCAAACTGTTCTGACTCGGTATGCAATATCTTTTCTAACTGATCGGACTTACGGTTTTCCTAAAAATGACTATCAAACGCGGAAAAAAACTCCCATTGACTTAACATTGGGGAACTTTCAGATTTTCAAACTCCCCAACTGTCAAAAATTCAAATCTAAATCCCTTGAAACCCAAGACTACATAAAACTGCCATTCTATAGACTATATGAGCCATTGAGACTCATTTAAACTAATAAACTCATCTATCTATGACACTTATCTATCTATCTATCTATCTATCTATCTATCTATCTATCTATCTATCTATCTATCTATCTATCTATCTATCTATCTATCTATCTATCTACTTTAAACAAAATCAAAACTTCAAACTAATTTAAGCTCCAAACTAATTTTGTTAAAATCCTCTTGTTTCTAAACACATAAACTTGTACACTATTAAACTCATAAATTCATACACTTATGAACTCTTAAAACTCAAATGAATAAACTTATAAACTCTAAACTCACACACTGAGTGTGTGTGTGTGTGTGTGTGTGTGTGTGTGTGTGTGTGTGTGTGTGTGTGTGCGTGCGTGCGTGCGTGCGTGTGTGTGTGTGTGTGTGTGTGTGCACATAGCAACCACTCACAACACCCTAGCAACTGACAAACAACCACCCAAAATACCTTAGAACACCCTAGCAACCACCCAGAACACCCTAGCAACCATCCAAAATACCTTAGAACACCCTAGCAACCACCCAGAACACCCTAGCAACCACCCAAAATACCTTAGAACACCCTAGCAACCACCCAGAACACCCTAGCAACCACCCAAAATACCTTAGAACACCCTAGCAACACCCTAGCAACCACCCAAAACACCTTAGAACACCCTAGCAACCACCCAGAACACCCTAGCAACCACCCAAAATACCTTAGAACAACCTAGCAACAACCCATAACACCTTAGCAACAACCCAAAATATCTTAGAACACCCTAGCAACACCATAGCAACCACTCAAAATACCTTAGAACACTCTAGCAACCATCCAAAATATCTTAGAACACCCTAGCAACACCCTAGCAACCATCCAAAATACCTCAGAAAACCCTAGCAACCACCCAAAATACCTTAGAACACCCTAGCAACCACCCAGAACACCCTAGCAACCATCCAAAATACCTTAGAACACCCTAGCAACCACCCAGAACACCCTAGCAACCACCCAAAATACCTTAGAACACCCTAGCAACCACCCAGAACACCCTAGCAACCACCCAAAATACCTTAGAACACCCTAGCAACACCCTAGCAACCACCCAAAACACCTTAGAACACCCTAGCAACCACCCAGAACACCCTAGCAACCACCCAAAATACCTTAGAACAACCTAGCAACAACCCATAACACCCTAGCAACAACCCAAAATATCTTAGAACACCCTAGCAACACCATAGCAACCACTCAAAATACCTTAGAACACCCTAGCAACCATCCAAAATATCTTAGAATACCCTAGCAACACCCTAGCAACCATCCAAAATACCTCAGAAAACCCTAGCAACCACCCAAAATACCTTAGAACACCCTAGCAACCACCCAAAATACCTCAGAACACCCTAGCAACACCCTAGCAACCACCCAAAGTACCTTAGAACAACCTAGCAACCACCCATATCACCCTAGCAAGCAACCAAAATATCTTAAAACACCCTAGCAACACCATAGCAACCACCCAAATTACCTTAGAACACCCTAGCAACCACCCATTACACCCTAGCAACCACCCAAAATACCTTAGAACAACCTAGCAACAACCCATAACACCCTAGCAACAACCCAAAATATCTTAGAACACCCTAGCAACACCATAGCAACCACCCAAAATAACTTAGAACACCCTAGCAACCACCCAAAATATCTTAGAATACCCTAGCAACACCCTAGCAACCATCCAAAATACCTCAGAAAACCCTAGCAACACCATAGCAACCACTCAAAATACCTAAGAACACCCTAGCAACCACCCAAAATACATTAGAACACCCTAGAAACACCCTAGCAACCACCCAAAATACCTTAGAACACCCTAGCAACAGCTTAGCAACCAACCAAAATACCTTAGAACACCCTAGCAGCCACCCTTAACACCCTAGCAGCCACCCAAATACCTTAGAATACCATAACAAACCACTAGAAACACCATAGTAACTTTAAACTACTTTAAACTTTAAACTAAGTTAAACTTTCAACTAGTTTAATCTATAAACTACTTTTAACTTTAAACTAATTTAAACTTTAAACTTTAAACTAAGTTAAACTTTAAACTACTTTAAACTTCAAACTACTTTAAACTTCTTCAAACTTTCTGGTCCAAGCTTTCACTCGCCAACTTAAAGTTTGTCTCGACAAACTTTTTCTAGTTCTTCTTTTTCTTCTTTTTCTTAACCAAAATTTTCTGACTCTAACTCCTCCTAGAGTTTTAACTCTACAAACTCCAAACTCGGGTCAGACCTTCAGACTGTTCTGACTCGATTTGCTATATCTTTTCAGACTGATTTGACTTTCAGATTTCTTAAAAATTAATACTAAAAATCATAAAAATGCCATTGACTTTCATTGCAATAGTTCAAATTGAGCCAAGGCTACGGTGGCCCAGTAGTGTACAACACAAACTCAAATCTAAACTCCCTGAAGCCCTAGACTCAATTAAACAACCATTCTATATGTACTAATTAACTATCTATATATCTATCCATCCATCCATCCATCCATCCATCCATCTACTTAATCAATCTTTCTAACGAATCCCCCTTTCTTTCTAATAATCTCTCTTTCTTTCTAACTAATATTTCTTTCCTTCTAACTAATCTTTCTCTTTCTTTCTTACTAATCTATCTTTCTTTCTTTCTAACTAATCTATCTTTTTTCTTTCTAACTAATCTATCTTTTTTTCTTCTAACTAATAATCTTTCTTTCTAACTAATCTTTCTTTCTTTCTAAACAATCTTTCTTTCTTTCTAAATAATCTATCTTTCTAATCTATCCATCTATCTATCTTGCATTCTAACAAATCTATCTATTTTCTTTCTAACGAATCGATCTTTCTTTCTTTCTTTAATCTATATTTCTTTCTAACTAATCTATTTTTCTTTCTTCCTTTCTTTAATCAATATTTCTTTCTAACAAATCTATCTTTCTTTCTTTAATCCATATTTCTTTCTAACTAATATTTCTTTCCTTCTAACTAATCTTTCTATTTTTCTTTCTTACTAATCTATCTTTCTTTCTTTCTAACGAATCTATCTTTTTTCTTTCTAACTAATCTATCTTTTTTCTTTCTAACTAATAATCTTTCTTTCTTTCTAACTAATCTTTCTTTCTTTCTAAATAATCTTTCTTTCTTTCTAAATAGTCTATCTTTCTAATCTATCCATCTATCTATCTTTCATTCTAACAAATCTATCTATTTTCTTTCTAACGAATCGATCTTTCTTTCTTTCTTTAATCTATATTTCTTTCTAACTAATCTATTTTTCTTTCTTCCTTTCTTTAATCAATATTTCTTTCTAACAAATCTATCTTTCTTTAATCATATTTCTTTCTAACTAATATTTATTTCCTTCTAACTAATCTATCTTTCTTTCTGACTAATATTTCTTTCCTTCAAACTAATCTTTCTATCTTTCTTTCTTACTAATCTATCTTTCTTTCTTTCTAACGAATCTATTTTTTTTCTAACTAATCTATCTTTCTTTCTAACTAATCTTTCTTTCTTTCTTTTTAAATAATCTATCTTTCTAACGAATCTATCTATCTTTCTTTCTAACTAATCTATCTTTTTTCTTTCTAACTAATCTTTCTTTCATTCTAACAAATCTATCTATTTTCTTTCTAACTAATCTATCTATCTATCTATCTATCTTTCTTTCTTTCTTTAATCTATATTTCTTTCTAACTAATCTATCTTTCTTTCTTTCTTTCTTTAATCTATATTTCTTTCTAACTAATCTATATTTCTTTCTAACTAATCTATCTATCTATCTATCTATCTATCTATCTATCTATCTATCTTTCTTTCTTTCTTTCTTTCTTTCTTTCTAACTAATATTTCTTTCCTTCTAACTAATCTTTCTTTCTTTCTTTCTTTAATCTATATTTCTTTCTAACTAATCTTTCTTTCTTTCTAAATAATCTTTTTTTCTTTCTAAATAATCTATCTTTCTAATCTATCCATCTATCTATCTTTCATTCTAACAAATCTATCTATTTTCTTTCTAACTAATCTATCTATCTATCTTTCTTTCTAACGAATCGATCTTTCTTTTTTTCTTTAATCTACATTTCTTTCTAACAAATCTATCTTTCTTTCTTTAATCCATATTTCTTTCTAACTAATATTTATTTCCTTCTAACTAATCTTTCTTTCTTTCTAACTAATCTCTCTTTCTTTCTAACTAATATTTCTTTCCTTCTAACTAATCTTTCTATCTTTCTTTCTTACTAATCTATCTTTCTTTCTTTCTAACAAATCTATCTTTTTTCTTTCTAACTAATCTTTCTTTCTTTCTTTCTTTCTTTCTTTCTTTCTTTCTAACGAATCTATCTTTTTTCTTTCTAACTAATCTTTCTTTCTTTCTTTCTAACTAATATTTCTTTCCTTCTAACTAATCTTTGTATTTTTCTTTCTAACTAATCTATCTTTCATTCTTTCTAACTAATCTTTCTTTCTTTCTTTCTAACTAATATTTCTTTCCTTCTAACTAATCTATCTTTCTTTCTTTCTAACTGTTCTATCTTTCTTTCTAACTAACTAATCCTTTCTTTTTTCTTTCTTTCTTTCTTTCTTTTTTTTCTAACAAATCCATATTTCTTTCTAACTAATCCATCTTTCTATCTAACTAATCCATCTTTCTATCTAACTAATCCATCTTTCTTTCTTTCTTTCTTTCTTTCTTTCTTTCTTTCTTTCTTTCTTTCTTTCTTTCTTCCTGATCTTTTTTTCTCTGTCTTTCTTTCTGTTGTGATGTCTGTCTGTTTCCCCGTTCTTTGTGTTTTTGGTTTAGTCCTGTTTCCCTCTCCCCGTTATCTCTATTGGTCCTCCCAGGTGTCCCTGATTAACCATGCCCCCTTGTCATCTTGTTTAGCTTGCTTGCCCTTTTATTTTAGCCCAGTGTTTCAGTCCAGTCCTTGTGAGTTCTTGATGTTGTATTGTGGATGCTGGTTGTTCTGTTCCCGAGTCCTGTTCCCGAGTCCTGTTCCCGAGTCCTGTTCCCGAGTCCTGTTCCCGAGTCCTGTTCCCGAGTCCTGTTCCCGAGTCCTGTTCCCGAGTCCTGTTCCCGAGTCCTGTTCCCGAGTCCTGTTCCTGAGTCCTGAGTCCTGTTCCTGAGTCCTGTTCCTGAGTCCTGTTCCCTGTCTGAGTCCTGGTCAAGTTTGGAGTTTGTTTAAATAAAGTGTGCTGCAAGTGGATCCTGCTTCTTCCTTGTCTCAACCACATCATGACGGAAGAACTCACCACACAAGATCTAGCAGCATGTTCACCAGTGTCTCTTCCCCAGCCTCTGAGCGGGAGAGAGGACGTTCCTCCAAATTTCACGGGATCCGTGGAGGCCGTAGTAGAGGAGGTGGTCGAGAGGACCCCCGACACCACTCTACACTCTGGCCTCTCTTCAACCTTGGGTTGGTCCCATCCAGTCCCAAGCCTCACCTCCAGCCAGAGACCGTCCAGCCAGAGACCACCGTCCAGCCAGAGCTACCTTCACCGCTGGTGCACGCCTACCCGCCAGAGACTAAGCACACCGCATGTGAATCCACTCAAGAGGACACTGCATTGATGGTGATGTCTGCGGCGATTCTGTGTGTGTGGGCTACACACGCATCAGTTCTGGCCCATGAACCCAGCCCTGAGCTTGCTTCGCCGCTGGTCCCGTCCAGCCCTGAGCTTCCTTCGCCGCTGGTCCCGTCCAGCCCTGAGCTTCCTTCGCCGCTGGTCCCGTCCAGCCCTGAGCTTCCTTCGCCGCTGGTCCCGTCCAGCCCTGAGCTTCCTTCGCCGCTGGTCCCGTCCAGCCCTGAGCTTCCTTCGCCGCTGGTCCCGTCCAGCCCTGAGCTTCCTTCGCCGCTGGTCCCGTCCAGCCCAGAGTTTCCTTCGCTGCTGGTCCCGTCCAGCCCAGAGTTTCCTTCGCCGCTGGTCCCGTCCAGCCCAGAGTTTCCTTCGCTGCTGGTCCCGTCCAGCCCAGAGTTTCCTTCGCCGCTGGTCCCGTCCAGCCCAGAGTTTCCTTCGCCGCTGGTCCCGTCCATTCCAGAGCCCTCTCCTCTAGCGCTGTCTAGCCCAGAGCCCTCACCGCTAGTCCCGTCCAGTCCAGCACCCTCTCGGAGACGGAGGAGGAAGAGGACTTCCTGCATCCTGCAATGCCTGGAGGCCCTTCCTGAGTCACGTCACGTCAGCCGATGCAGAGACTATCCGCGTCACGTCTGCGCAGCCAGAGACTGTCCGCGTCACGTCTGCGCAGCCAGAGACTGTCCGCGTCACGTCTTCGCAGCCAGAGACTGTCCGCGTCACGTCTGCGCAGCCAGAGACTGTCCGCGTCACGTCTGCGCAGCCAGAGACTGTCCGCGTCACGTCTGCGCAGCCAGGGACGCCTCACGGACAAGATGGCCGCCTCCGAGCCAGCGTCTACCGACAAGATGGCCGGCTCCGAGCCAGCGTCTACGGACAAGATGGCCGCCTCCGAGCCAGCGTCTACGGACAAGATGGCCGCCTCCGAGCCAGCGTCTACGGACAAGATGGCCGCCTCCGAGCCAGCGTCTACGGACAAGATGGCCGCCTCCGAGCCAGCCTCTACGGACAAGATGGCCGCCCCCGAGCCAGCGTCTACGGACACGATGGCCACCGTCACAGAGTCTGTTCCTGTTCCCGAGCCAGGGTGTGTGTTGTCTGTTCCTGAGCCCGAGCCAGGGTGTGTGTTGTCTGTTCCCGAGCCAGTGCCAGTATCTGTACCTGTGTTTATGTCTGTCCTTGTGGCTGTTACTGTTCTAGTGTCTGTTCCCGAGCCAGTGTGTGTGTTGTCTGTTCCTGAGCCCGAGCCAGGGTGTGTGTTGTCTGTTCCCGAGCCAGTGCCAGTATCTGTACCTGTGTTTATGTCTGTCCTTGTGGCTGTTACTGTTCTAGTGTCTGTTTCCGAGCCAGTGTGTGTGTTGTCTGTTCCTGAGCCCGAACCCATGTGTGTGTTGTCTGTTCCCGAGCCAGTGTGTGTGTTGTCTGTTCCTGAGCCCGAACCCGTGTTTGTGTTGTCTGTTCCTGAGCCCGAACCCGTGTGTGTGTTGTCTGTTCCTGAGCCCGAACCCGTGTGTGTGTTGTCTGCTGTTCCCGAGCCGGTGTCTGCTGTTCCATGGCCCATGTCCGCCAATCCAAGGCCTGGTCCCGTTCCCTGCGCGGACCTGGCCCTCCATCCCTCCCCCAGGACCGCCTCCGCTCCACCACCCACCCGAATTGTCTTGTGTCCTGTTTTGTTGGGCGTCGGGAGCTGCCCATAGAGGGGGGGCTGTGTTGTGATGTCTGTCTGTTTCCCTGTTCTTTGTGTTTTTGGTTTAGTTCTGTTTCCCGCTCCCCGTTATCTCTATTAGTCTTCCCAGGTATCCCTGATTAACCACGCTCCCTTGTCGTTTAGCTTGTTTGCCCTTGTATTTTAGCCCAGTGTTTCAGTCCAGTCCTTGTGAGTTCTTGAAACTAATCTTTCTTCCTTTCTAAATAATCTCTTTCTAACTAATCTATCCATCTATCTATCTTTGTTTCTAACTAATCTTTCTTTTTTTCTTTCTAACTAATCTTTCTTTTTTCTTTCTAACTAATCTTTCTTTTTTTCTTTCTAACAAATCTCTTTCTTTCTTTAATCTATATTTCTTTCTAACCAATCTATCTTTATTTCTTTCTTTAATCATATTTCTTTCTAATTAATCTATCCTTTCTTTCTTTCTTTCTTTCCAACTAAAATTTCTTTCCTTCTAAATAATCTTTCTATCTTTTTTCTAAGTAATCTATCTTTCTAACTAATATTCTTTCTTTCTAACTAATTGTCGTAATGTGGGTTTTGTGTCCTGTCATGTTTAGTGGTTCCCTGTCTTGTCATTTAGTTATCCCAGGTGTTTCTTGTTATTTCCGCCCCCTTGTTATCCTGTAAGCTCGTTTGTCCCTGATTATTTAAGCCCTGTGTTTCTGGCCTGTCTTTGTGAGTTCTTGTCAATGTTAGACGCTAGTGTTGGTTGTCCTTGTTCTAGTTCTTGTCCTAGTATCTTGTATTCTGTTCCTGAGTCTTTTTGATTAAAGTGTGCTGCAGTTGGATCCTGCTTTATCTTTGCTTCAACCACGCTATACGTCACAGAAGAACTCACCGCAAAATGGATCCAGCAGTCGCTCCAGCAGTCTCTGCTATTGTCGTCAACAACCGGGCCCTGAGAAGATATCTCTCGGAAATGTTTCAAGAGAACCAGTCCGTCCAAAGCTACGCTAAGGACTTCCTCTCCATTTGCCATCTAGGAAAGCTCGATGAAATCCAGCTCATAGGCCTGTTTCGGAGCGGGCTCGATTACCGGATCGCCCGATGGATGCCGATTGGACTCTGGACCGGTACATTGCTGAGGCGTGCTTCGTGGACCGTACCACAGCCACGTTCCCGTCCGATCCGGCCGAGCCAGCTCCTCACTGCAGCTTTGCCAAACCCGCGACTCACGTATGCCCACTCGAGCCCGTATTCCGCACTGGTCCTGTTGGATTTGCCAATCCGGAGGACGCGGAGGTTTCGCCGAGTCCCGAGTCAAGTGAGTCAAGTGAGTCAAGTGAGTCAAGTGAGACTACCGAGACAAGTGAGACTACAGAGACAAGTGAGACTACCGAGTCAAGTGAGTCTACCGAGACTACCGAGTCAAGTGAGTCTACCGAGACTACCGAGTCAAGCCCAGTGAAGCGCCGTCGAAGAAGGAGGAGGAGGAGGAGGACTCGCTCGGCTCATCAGGCTCCAGTGAGCGTACCCAGACCTCTCCCGGCCCCGCCTCTGCGTCACGCCCTGCCGGCCCCGCCTCTGCGCCTCGCCCTGCCGGCCCCGCCTCTGCGCCTCGCCCTGCCGGCCCCGCCTCTGCGCCTCGCCCTGCCGGCCCCGCCTCTGCGCCTCGCCCTGCCGGCCCCGCCTCTGCGCCTCGCCCTGCCGGCCCCGCCTCTGCGCCTCGGCCTGCCGGCCCCGCCTCTGCGCCTCGGCCTGCCGGCCCCGCCTCTGCGCCTCGGCCTGCCGGCCCCGCCTCTGCGCCTCGCCCTGCCGGCCCCGCCTCTGCGCCTCGCCCTGCCGGCCCCGCCTCTGCGCCTCGCCCTGCCTGCGCCCTACAAGCTCCGGGAGGCCTTTCCTGAACCCGTGGATTTCCCCAAGTATTTTGGGGGGGGGGGGCCAAGGGTCCGATGAGGAGACCATGAAGGCTGCGCCGCCATGGTCGTCTGCAGGGGTTTCACCACCCTGGCCGTCGTCTCGTCCTGCTCCGCCCTGGACGCCCGAGGGTCCGACAGCTCCGCCCTGGACGCCCGAGGGTCCGACAGCTCCGCCCTGGCCTCCGCCTGGTCCTGCTCCGCCCTGGCCTCCGCCTGGTCCACGGCCCAGGCCCGCCTTGCCTATTTCCAGGTTCTGTTCCCCTGCATGGACCTGGCCCTCCATCCCTCCCCCAGGACTGCCTGTGCTTCACCGCCCTCCTGAACTTTTTCTGTTGTTGTTTTGTTGGGCGTCATGAGCCGCCCTTAAGGGGGGGGTTATGTCGTAATGTGGGTTTTGCGTCCTGTCATGTTTAGTGGTTCCCTGTCTTGTCATTTAGTTATCCCAGTTTCTTGTTATTTCCGCCCCCTTGTTATCCTGTAAGCTCGTTTGTCCCTGATTATTTAAGCCCTGTGTTTCTGGCCTGTCTTTGTGAGTTCTTGTCAATGTTAGACGCTAGTGTTGGTTGTCCTTGTTCTAGTTCTTGTCCTAGTATCTTGTATTCTGTTCCTGAGTCTTTTTGATTAAAGTGTGCTGCAGTTGGATCCTGCTTTATCTTTGCTTCAACCACGCTATACGTCACACTAATCTATCTTTCTTTCCCTTCTTTCTAAATAATCTTTCTTTCTTTCTTTCTAACTTATCTTTCTTTCTTTCTTTCTAACTTATCTATCTTTCTTTCTTTCTTTCTTTCTTTCTAACTAATCTATCTATCTTTCTTTCTAACTAATCTTTCTTTTTTCTTTCTTTCTAACTAATCTTTCTATCTTTCTTTCTAACTTATCTATCTTTCTTTCTTTCTAACTAATCTATCTTTATTTCTTTCTTTCTAACTAATCGTTCTTTCTTTCTTTCTTTCTAACTAATCTTTCTTTCTTTCTAACTAATCTTTCTTTCTTTCTAACTAATCTTTCTTTCTTTCTAACTAATCTTTCTTTCTTTCTTTCTTTCTAACTAATCTATCTATCTTTCTTTCTAACTAATCTTTCTTTTTTCTTTCTTTCTAACTAATCTATCTTTATTTCTTTCTTTCTAACTAATCTATCTTTCTTTCTAACTAATCTTTCTTTCTTTCTAACTAATCTTTCTTTCTTTCTTTCTAACTAATCTTTCTTTCTTTCTTTCTAACTAATCTATCTTTCTTTCTTTCTTTCTAACTAATCTATCTTTCTTTCTTTCTTTCTTTCTAACTAATCTATCTTTCTTTCTTTCTTTCTAACTAATCTATCTTTCTTTCTTTCTTTCTAACTAATCTTTCTTTCTTTCTAATCTTTCTTTCTTTCTTTCTTTCTAACTAATCTATCTTTCTTTCTTT